>PVIH01007207.1:9877-69764 GCA_004025045.1 Sigmodon hispidus | reverse complement strand
AAGCAACATAGTAATAATGGCAATTCTATCAAAGGCAATCTACAGATTCAATGCACTGCCTATCAAAATCCCAACACAATATTTTTTCGATCTTGAAAGAACAATACTCAATTTCATTTGGAATAACAGGAAAGCCAGGATTGCCAAAACAATTTTACTCAACAAAAGAACCTCAGGAGGTATCACCATCCCTGACTTCAAGTTATATTATACAGCTACAGTAATAAAAACAGCCTGGTACTGGCATAAAAACAGACTTGTGGACCAATGGAATAGAATTGAAGATCCAGACATTAACCCAAAAACCTATGAACACCTGATCTTTGACCAAGAGGCCCAAAACATTCAATGGAAAAAAGATAGTATATTTAACAAATGGTGTTGGCATAACTGGAAGAAAATGTGTAGGAAAATGCAAATAGAACCGAGCCTGTCACCCTGCACCAAACTCAAATCCAAGTGGATCAAAGACCTCAACTTAAACCCAGCCACTTTGAACTTGATAGAAAAGAAATTGGGAAATATACTTCTACAAATTGGCACAGGCCACCACTTCCTAAATATAACACCAGTGGCACAGGCACTAAGACCAACAATCAATAAGTGGGATCTCCTGAAGCTGGGAAACTTCTGCAAAGCCAAGGACACTGTCAATAGGACAAAACGCTAGCCTACAGAATGGGAAAAGATTTTCACCAACCCTACAAGTGATAGAGGACTGATCTGTAAATTATATAAAGAGCTCAAGAATTTAGATGCCAAAATCTTGAATAACCCTATCAAAAAATGGGGTTCTGATGTAAAAAGGGAATTCTCAGCAGAGGAACTAGGAATGGCTGAAAGGCACCTACCTGAAACAGTGGTCATCATCTTTAGCCATCAGAGAAATGCAAATCAAAACAACTTTGAGATACCACCTAACACCTGTTAGATTGGCTAAGATAAAAGGCACAGATGACAGCCTATGCTCGATAGGATGCAAAGCATGGGGAACACTCCTCCATTGTTGGTGGGAGTGTAAGCTTGTTCAGCCACTTTGGAATGCAATATGGAGGTTTCTCAGAAAATTGAGAATCAATCTCCCCAAGGACCCAGCAATACCACTTCTGGGTGTATACCCTAAAGAGGCACAGTCACACTCCAAAAGTATTAGCTCAACTATGTTCATAGCAGCATTATTTGTAATAGCAAGAACCTGGAAACAATCTAGATGTCCCTCAACTGAAGAATGGATTAACAAACTGTGGTAAATCTACACAATGGAATACTACTCAGCAGTAAGAAAAAATGATATCCTAAAATTCACAGGCAAATGGATGGATTTGGAGAATATCCTCCTGAGCGAAGTATCACATACTCAGAGAGATAAGCAGGGGAAGTACTCACTCACTAGTGGTCTCTAAACAAACAAACAAGAAAAAAAGCCAAACATGCCCAAGTGGCAAACCACAACCACTGAACAGCTTGGGACCAGAAACACCCTGGACTGACCCTTCAAACCCCACTCCAACTATTGGAACACCAGACTCACTCTTGAGGGAGGGGGGTCAAAACTGGATTTGCCAGCAGTGGAGACTGATCCAAGCATTATTGGGTCAGTGGGACCATAGGACTGTCTGCTCCCTACCCAGGGAGGGGATGGGGAGTTGCAGAGAAGAAAAATGACCAGATGTGGTGGGAGGGAGACAAGACCTTGAATAAGGATATACAGGGATGGAAAAAAATATTCAGAGGGAAAGCTGAACACAAAGTAAATATATGTGTAGCAATCTTATTTGCATTTCCACCCTTGATAAGCCATGCCTATGATTCTTATCCTCTGTATAGTTATTGTTAACTCTTCCGCATTTTAAATTCTTTTTACTGTTTTTTTGATAAATACAAAATAAAGAAGAAAAAAAAACATTCCACCACAATATTCCCCACCCTATTCATCTTGATTCCACCCCACCAGCCCCCATCCATACACAAATTATTTATTATTTCTTCTTTGTAAGGAGATAAATGGGTCTCAAATGAGTATTCCTTGTTCTTTTGCTTCTTTATATAAATGAAAGAAACAGGATATCTAATTGTTTTGCATAGTATTAGTTTGGAGAAGTAGAACTCAGATTGGTGAGTTTTCATGGTTCAAAGAATTTCTGTGGTGTATTTAGGATTTTCCAAAATACTTTCCTCTTCAGATCTATTTGACACCCAATTAACTTGCCAAATTTTCTTTATTTGTGCTGACAAAATTTATGTTTAGAACATCAAAGATAATACTGAAGAAAAGTGGCCATTACAGCATCTTTGTGTCAATCTTAGTCTTAAAGGAAAAGTTACCAGTGTTCCCACTAGTGTTAATAATTTACTCTCATAAAAATTTATTAATCTAATTAAAGTTTGTTAATGCCATTAATCACTTTGAAAAATAACCTTTTTTCTTTTTATTGAAAACAATTTTTTGTCATACAATATATATTATATAGTTTCCCCTCTCTTGACCTTTTGCAGTTCCTACCCACATTCCCTACCTTGGGGATTCACTCCCTTTAGATCTCCCATTAGAGAAGAAGAGGTATCTAAAGTGATAACCACAAAACACAACAAAATAAAATATAACAAGTGAAACCAAATTATCATATGGATGCTGGACCATTCACCCCAACAATAGCAAATGTGTCCCTACAGCAGACACAAAAGTCATATATTCAGTTTTTCTCAGAGTCACGAGTCTCCTAAAATTTCTCAGCTAATAGCTATAATGTTTTTTTTTTATCAGAGGACCTCCTGCCTACTCATATGTCCCTTGTGCACACTAATCTAATCCTTATAGTACTTGAATATTTTAGTTGCAAACAATCAACAGAGAAAAACAATCAATTGTACTATTCAGTTGTGATTTTTACAAACAACAGAAATTACCAGCATGGTAAGCTATCTGTAAATGTGCAAGTGTGGCAGTTATCCCTTGTAGGTAACCAAAAACTGCCTAATTGGAATTTGGGCTGCTTACAAAAAGAGTAAGCATGCGTGGTAATGGAATGAAATCAACTCTATATGAATAATAAGCTTCTTAATTCAAGAGAGCCCATAATAGGTAATTTATGGTTCTAGTTTATGTTTTATATTAGTTGTAAATGCACATTTTTATTTTCACAGACAAGTGTAGCTCCAGCACTATATTAAAAAATATTCTTTTCTTTTGGACAGAGGCCATCAAAAAAATCCACAACTAATCCAAATGTAGCTAACAATGTGTGCTTAGTGATATGTATAGGAATGTCTTTCATAGATTCACATGGTCAAATGTTTGGACCTTAATGAATTGCACTACTGGAACCTATAGCCTTGTTGGGAGAAGTTCATCACTGTAGAGGTAAACTTTGAAGTCTCATATGGTTAAGCTACTCTTAGTGTGGCACAGTATCCTTCTGCTGACTAAGGATCAAGATGTGATTCTTTTCCATTCTTCTCTAGCACCAACCTTGCCTACATGCCACCATAATTTTTGCCATGGCACTAAAGGATTAAATCTTTGAAACTGTAAGCAAGCCCCAATTAAATGTTTTTTTTATAAGAGTTGAACATGGCCTCAACATATCTTCACAGCAATAAAACCCTAACTCTGAGACATTGGGGTGTATAGACATACCTAATCTATCTACAATACAACCTCTTGTTTAATATTGGGAACATGTCAGAATATGATCGGAAATTCTATAAAAGGTAGAAGAGCAGAATGTCTTCTGTGATATTCTTTCTTCTATATATTATGGGGAATCTACACCCAAGAAATGTCAACTACATGGTTGCATAAATAGATGTGAAAAACAACCACACAAATTGACATGCCAGAATACATGGAGAAATCTCAAGAGACTCTACTCTTGTATAAAGAGCTGCAGGTAATAAATAAGTTCTGAGAGAGGGAGAGTTAGGGTTCTCCAAGAAGGAGCCCTTGAAAAGTAATCTAGAGTTCTGGGACAGGGTTCTGTCTTTGGTATGTGTCTACATACACTCCTTAGCAGTCAGGAATAGTCTTTGGTTGTGAGGAGTTCCAGCTGCTGCTACTAAAACAAGGGAATATGCATGGCCACCCCACCTCAAAATGCATCAGCAGAGAAAGACTAAGGATTTGAAATTCAGACACCCTCCCAGAGCAGAGTCAGAGATTGAGCAGACACCTTGCTTAGGGGTGACAAGACACACACAAGCCCTCTTGCCACAACTGATCAGGAGCCACCTAATAGTGAACCACTGAAGCCATGGGCAGACGCCAGTGCAAGACTACATATAAATATAAAGAACAATAAGGTAACTCCAGAAGAAAGTGGTGGTTCTACAACTTCAAGACCTGATCAGAGCAATGAAGAAGAAGCAGAAGGAAGCAACACCAAAAATACCTTTATGAAGATCATTGAAACCCTCAAAGAAGATATGAAAAATTCCCTGAAAGAAATAGAAGAAAATACAAACAAAAAATTGAAAGCAATGAAGAAAGCTTTGAAAGAATACCAAGAAAAGGTAAACCAAAAAATGAAAGAAATGTGCCAGGAACTAACTAATGAAATAATGGCAATAAAAAAGGCACAAAATCAGGCAAAGAAGGAAATAGAAAACCTGAAGAAAAAGCTGGAGCTACAGATACAAGCATAACCAACAGAATTCAAGAGATGGAAGATAAAATCTCTGAAGTGGAAGACTCAGTAGCTCAAATAGATATATCAGTTAAAGAAAATACTAAAACAAAAAAAGCCATAAGACAAAATATTCAGGAAATCTGGGACACCATGAAAAGACCTAACCTGAGAATAATAGGAATAGAAGAAGGAGAAGAATAACAGCTCAAAGGCACAGATAGTGTATTCAATAAAATCATAGAAGTAAACTTTCCTAACTTGAAGAAGTAGATGTCTATAAAGATACAAGAACCTTACATAACACCAAATAGATATGACCAAGAAAAAGTCAGTGCACCATAAATTAATCAAGTCACAAAAAATACAGAACAAAGACAAAATTTTAAGAGCTGCAAGAGAAAAGGGACAACATACCTATGAAGGCAGACTCATCAGAATAACACATGACTATTCAATGGAAACAATGAAAGCTAGAAGGGCTTGGTGAGAAGTTATACAGATAAAAAAAAAAAAGAGGATGGCTGCCAAACTAGAATACTATAGCCTGCAAAATTATCAATCACCCATAGATGAAGTAAACAAGATATTTGATGACAAAGTCAGACTGAAACAATACCTATCTATCAATCCAGCACTACAGAAAGCATTAGAGGGAAAATTACAACCTAAGGACCCCAGATACTCCCATAAAACCACAAACAATCAATAGCCCCACAGAAGAATACCCCAGAGAAAGGAAATACAAACAAGTTACCACCAAAAATAGCAGGAAATATCAATCAGTGGTCACTAATTTCCCTTAATATCAATGGACTCAACTCTCCTATAAAAAGACACACACTAACAAGATGGATACAAAAACAGAAGCCATCCTTCTGTTGCCTTCAAGAAACACCTCAACCACAAAGAAAGACACAGACTCAGAGTAAAGGGTTGGGAAAAGATTTTCCAATCAAATGGTCCTATGAAACAAGCTGGGGTTGCCACCCTAATATCTAACAAAGTAGACTTTAAGCTAAAAACAATTAAAAGGGACCAAGTTGGTCATTACTTATTCATCACAGGAAACATTGGTCAAGAGGAGATTTCAATCCTAAATATTTTTGCCCCTAATATAAGGGCACCTACCTATGTAAAAGAAACATTGCTAAAGCTCAAATCCCACATCAATTCTCACACCCTAATAGTGGGAGACTTCAACATCCGACTTTCAACTCTGGATAGGTCAACCAGACAGAGATTCAACAGAGAAATAAGGCGTCTGAAAGAGGTTTGATGCAAATGGATTTAATAGATATCTACAGAAGCTTCCACCCAAACGCAAAGGAATATACGTATTTCTCAGCTCCTCATGGAACTTTCTCCAAAATTGGCCACATAATTGGTCATAAAGCAAATATCAACAGATACAAAAATATGGAAATAATCCCTTGTAACATATGGGATCATCAGGGCCTAAAGTTAGAGTTCAACAACATCAAAACACAAAGAAAGCCTACCAAGTCATGGAAGCTAAACATCACTCATCTGAACCATCTCTGGGTCAAGGAAGAAATTAAGAAAGAAATCAAAGTCTTCCTAGAATTTAATGAAAATGAATCCACAACGTATCCAAACTTGTGGGACACAATGAAAGCAGTCTTAAGAGGAAAATTCATAGCGCTAGATGCCTATATGAAAAACCTAGAGAAATCCCACACTAGAGAACTAACAGCTCAGCTGAGAGCCTTAGAACAATTAGAAGCAAACTCAGCTAGAAGGAGTAGATGACAGGAAATAATCAAACTTAGAGCCGAAAGCAATACAATTGAAACAAAAAGAACAATACAAAGAATCAATGAATCTAAGAGTTGGTTCTTTGAGAAAGCTAACAAGATAGATAAGCCCTTAGCCAAACTAATCAAAAAACAGTGAGAGAGTGTTCAAATCAATAAAATCAGAAATGAAAAGGGGGACATAACAACAGACCCCCAGGAAATACAAAGAATTATCAGAACATATTTTGAAAATCTGTATTCCACAAAAATGGAAAACCTAGAAGAAATGGACAGCTTTCTGGACAGGTACCACCTATCACAATTAAATGAAGATCAGATTATTTACCTAAACAGGCCTATAACCCTTAAGGAAATTGAAGTTGTCATTAAAAGCCTCCCCAAAAATAAAAGCCATGGTCCAGATGGTTTCAGTGCCGAATTCTACCAGACATTCAAAGAAGAAATATTACCATTACTTCTCAAACTATTTCACACAGTAGAAACTGAAGGAAAATTACCAAATTCCTTTTATGGGGCCACAATTAACCTAATACCCAAGCCACTCAAAGACACAACAAAGTAAGAGAATTACAGACAAATTTGCCTCATGAATATTGATGCTAAATTTCTCAACAAAATTTTGGCAAAGCGTATACAACAATATATAGAAAATATCATCCACCACAATCAAGTAGGCTTCATCCCAGAAATGCAGGGTTGGTTTAACATACGAAAAACCGTAAACGTTGTCCATCGTTTAAACAAAGTAAAGGAACAAAGCCACATGATCATATCCTTAGATGCTGAGAATGCCTTTGACAAAATTCAACACTCCTTTATGATTAAAGCCCTGGAGAGATTAGGAATACAGGGAGAATACATAAATATAATAAAGCCGATTTACAAGAAGCTAACAGCCAGTATCAAACTTAATGGAGAAAAACTGAAAGCAATCCCACTAAAATCAGGAACTAGACAAGCATGTTCTCTTTCCCCTTATCTATTCAGTGTAGTTCTCAAAGTCATCAAAAAAAGATATGTCATCAAAACCAAAATGTAAAATAGAGAAAATTGCCATAAATTTATTTACTTTGGCCTTTATATAATTTTGCTTTGAATTCTCATTTTTAAAATTTTTCTGCGTTTTGTGCTTCCACTTTTTCTTTTATTGTTATCAGTGTGTGCAGCTCTGATCTCATTAACCCCACCTGACTCTTATCTTTATGTTCATACAGAAGTCTGAAGACACTTACATCTTATATAAAATGGCATAGTATTGACATAGGCAATGGTTAATATTGTCAATTTTTCTGGATTAAAATGCATCTAGGATAGTGTTTCTCAACCTGGTCATGATGCCTTTGGGGGTCCAATGATTATTTTATAGGGGTAAACTAAGATCATCAGAAAACACAGATGTTTACAGTATGATTCATAATAGTAGCAAAATTATGAAGAGCAACAAAAATAATTTTATGGTTGGGGTCACCAAAGCATGAGGAACTCTATTAAAAGTCACAGCATTAGAAAGATTGAGAACCATAATTATGGAATTCAGCAATTTCTCTAGGTGCATCAGTGAGATGTGTCTAATGAAGAAAACAAACAAGAGAGAAAACACCTCTGAATGTAGGTGGCATCATCCTATGAGCTGTTGACCCCACTCAAATCGGAGGTGAAAAGGGAAAAGCACACTAGCTCAATCTTTACCTCCTCATTACCTCTCTGCTTCCTAACTGTCTTGAAGTGAACAGCACATGCTTCATCACCCATGATATGCAACCTCTCTTCAGGCTCTAGGCAATACAGTGAGCTTCTAGGATAAGGTAAAATCTTGAGCCAACTAAACTTTTCACTTTTTAATGTCATACTGTCAGGTATTTTGCCACAGTAAGTAAGCCTAATGTAGCATGTAACCTATACATTTGCTTCCCCTTTGAAATAGTATGAATTGTCTCTGGATTACCTAAGATATATAATACAATGTAATGATACATAAAAAAGAACAATACTTATCTTCTTGTGAAAAAACAAAAAATGAAGATAGCTAGAACAATCCTGTATAATAAAAAAAAACAGCTTCTGAGTGCATCACCATCCCTAATTTTAAGCTCTATTATAGTAATAAAAAATAAGTAGAGAGATAGTAATAAAAACTATATTTTATTTATTGTCATGATTATAAACAGTTTAATCAGTGAAAATGATTGAAGTGTATATAGGAACTGTCAAGAGAAGAGGAAGGGAACATTATGGTCAGGATGCATAATTAAATAAATAGAATGGAATAGAATAGAAAATAGAATAGAATAGAATAGAATAGAATAGAATAGAATAGAATAGAATAGAATAGAATACAATACAATACAATACAATACAATACAATACAATACAATACAATACAATACAATACAATAATGAAAGAGAAAAGAGAGTCTCAACCAAATCAGGATAGACTGTACCTTTCTGTGAGTGATTTTCTTAATTAATACAGGAGGGCCCAGGCCACTATGGCCAACATAATTTCTATGCCGACACTCTTGGTTTTATAAGAAACTAGCTAAGCATTAGCCAGAATGTAAGCTTGTGAAAGAGCCTTCAAGCAGCATGTTTTGTGCCTTGACTTCCTTTAGAGCTATGACACAACACAGTGAAAAATGGACTCTATTAGACTCTAAACTGCTCTCTTTCAGGGAGTTTTCCTTTTATCACAAAACTTGGAATAGAGTATAGGGAAGACACATCTCTTTGAATCAATGGTATTTGTACTCAACAGGAACCCCCCTCAGCTCCCTCAGGGCAAAAAGAAAGCAGTATTTTGACAACAGTGATTGGCCTGAAAGTGCATGTAAGCTCTCCCTTTTTTTCTTGCCATATAAAATTTCTCTGTGTAACCCCAGCTGCTCTGGAACCTGCTCTGTAGACCAGGGTAGCCTGGATCTCAGAGAACCATCTGCCTCTGCCTCCTCAATGCTTGGATTGAAGAAATTCACTACTGTAACTAATATGTCCTGTGATTTTGATCTCAAGAGACATGTCTTAGGACTGTCTGCTGACATTTTCTGAGCACAAGGCTCCTCCTGAGAATTCCCTTTCTCTGGATTCAAACTACTTCCGTGTTTAGTTTAAGGCTTCTCAAAATGAATCAGGATTCCTGTCTAGACCTGCCTTACAGTAGAAGGAATTAGGAGTGATCAGGATGACAGGCCTTGCATCTGACATGTGCTAATAATATCAGAGTTTACTTTTGGCTTCTTGACCATGCTTGTTGAGATAACTGTCTGCATGGGAATAATGAGCATTTCCTCCCTCTTGGAATCTCTCAAGGGAAAGACAAGATTGACACCTAAGAACTATCAAGAAAAAGACAAAGGGGACTCCAGAGGATTTGGAGAGGACATGTACACACCCAACATATAATCTTAGAATCTTGCTTTGACATCCTCCATAGGGAGATGGAGTCCACAGTCCTTGCAAGAACACATGGGTCACCTCTTCCTCAACATTGAACACATGAAATACCTTATATAACTGCTCCTGGCATCTCTCCTGGAACATTCTAAGTGACTGGTAACATTAGTTATAAAGGATTTATCTTAATCCCTAGTCATTACTCTGCTGGTCTCCTTCCAGCCCTCAGTAACATTTCTGTGAGCTTTCTGCAGTGAATAAGTAAATACCACCTTCCCAGATCATTGAGAACACAGGGCAGATTGGATTTTCTGTTTCACAAGGACACAAAGATGCAGTGTAAGCTCCCTTTGTGGTGCTGACAGATACAACGCAAAGACACGGCAGGTGTCAGCCATGGGTTAGTCATTGTTCTCTGAGAGCATGGGAATGCTTATCAGGCTCATTGCTCAATGTGTTGCTTGGGGAAGAAACATAAAAGGAAGCTGAGAGAGAAGCAGGTAAGCCTTGAGAGTGGAAGGGACAGAGCAGTGTCTTGGACTCAATTCCATCACACATAGCACATTGGATTCTGGGAAGTGCTGTTGTCTGAGAAGAGTCTCAGCTCAGAAGAAGGAAGAACATCAGAGTCTGAGTTCTGTGTTGGACCTGAGGCTCTTCTTCCCAGCAGAAGGACAGCACAGTGAGAAGATTGATGGAAGAGCCCTCTAAGCCTCTGAGTAAGAGGTGTACCATGTGGAAGGGGCTTGTTCTCACAGGTAAGGGTACCAAGTATGACTCTGTGTGGAGAGAAACTCAGAGTCAGGCTGGAGTCTACTAAAGGGAACCAGAGGAGACCTAAGGTCTCTGTTAGCAATTATAGTTTAGAAAGTTTAGTGAGGGGCAGAAACTCAGCAGTCTAAAGCTCTCAGAGGTTGGAAAGTGATGATGGTAAGAGAAAAGCCTCAAATATTACAGATTCACAGTGAATTCCATTGGCTACAAAATTCTCGACAGCTATTTTCCACCATAACAACATAACCCTCCGAATACAAATCTACCAGGGCAGTACCAGCAATATGGCTCAGTGTGTGAAGATATGAACCCTCAACTCCCACATAGTAGATAGAGAGAACATATTCTTGCAGGATCTACTATGTGGCATACACCTACAAATGCACACCCTGACAGATATGTTCCCACACAGATTTGTGGCATAAATCTTCATATGAGCTCAAGCACTCTTCACAAATACACACATATTTACATAATCCCTAAATAATTAAATCATCCCTAAAATTATTTGTTTCACATTTTAATGTAATTTTTGTCATGAGCTTCAAACCTAATAAATATGAAAAGAAATCCATGGAGATACATTTATTTCTTCATTCCTCTTTTTCCTTATCCACTTGTGTCTGAGTCTTTTCCAAGAACTGAAACATCCAAAAAGATTGGACTAATTTTGCCCTTACAGATCTCTGGTTCTGAACAGGCACTGTTGGATCAGGCCTTTAATCACAGCACTTGGGAGGCAGAGGCAGGTAAACCCTTTGATTTTAAGGTCAGCCTCATCTATAGAGCAAGTGTCAGAACAGCCAAAGCTACACAGAGAAACCCTGTCTTAAATACAAAACGAAACTAAAGCCAAAACCAAAAACCAAAAATAAGCAGACAAAAAAAAATCCATAGTCCTAGAGGACTTGATATCAGAATATCAGACTGATAAAGTCATGGGTTGACTAGAACCACAAAGGAAACAAAAAGGAAAAACAGTATTTCCCAGGGGTGAAGTTCAGAGGAGCATTGGTTTTCACACCCAATACTCCAGCTAAAGAGGGATATAAAACACACACTGGCGGGGGGGGGGAGGGGCAGGCAGATAACTAAGCAGAGAATTTCTAAGAGAGTTACTGACACAGAGACACTCCGAGTTAATGGAAGTTATATTGCTCATGTCTGCAGAAGAGGGTAGACACACACTTATTTACACACTGGAATTGAGCGATGATATTGGTGGTTTTATTCAATTCTCTTCTAGCCTGCCTTTTAGTGTCCTGGCACCTGTCTACCGCTGCTTCTGTGACTACTCGATTAGTGCCACCGCATGTAGCTGAAGGAGAAAATGTTCTTTTCCTTGTCTATGATCTGCCAGAGAATATTACAGCCTTAGCCTGGTTCAAAGAGCGACAAAGTATGAACCAAGGAATTGCAAAATATGAACTGCACAAGAATTTAAGTGGGCTAGGGCCTGTGCACAGTGGTAGAGAGACATTATATCCCAATGGATCCCTGCTGTTTAAAAATGTCACCAAGAAGGACACAGGGTTCTATACCCTACGAACCTATAACAGACGTGGAAAAATTATATCAACAACATCTACGTACCTTTATGTGCACGGTAAGTGATTCCTTGTGAATTATGTGAGCTTGGTGGGGTGGTGAGGTTCATTTCACTGAACCTGCATAGGAGGGTGGTCTCTGTCTACCACCCCTATAGCTTGTGTTCTTGTGTTTGAATTTGAACATTCCTGGTAGGACATCATAGTCACAGCTTTCTCAGACCTTCTGGTTGATTAATGTGTCTGCTGCCCTGCCAGGAGATCATGTTCTGTTTCACAATTTATGTGTTTTTTTTGGTGAATGCACAATATCCAAAGGAAATCCACTAGATAGAGGTTCAAAGCATCTCAACATTGCCACAGAGCATATGAGACCCATTTCACAGCTCAGAAAACAAATGAAGTGGAAATATGGTCTTTAAAATCTTGTACAGGATAAAGAAACTCACAGTCCATGTCCAGAAATCAGTTATCTCTTTCCACACACCCAAGACGAGAGATTCTTGACACATCCTTGGCCTTTGACCTTGGTCAGAACCCAGACTGATGGTGTTTCTAGTGAGAATAAATTTGTTCTTTTCCACACAAATCACTTACCTGGTCCCTTTGGAGCCTCAAAGGAAATCTTGTCACCTTCCCAGGGGGAACAAATCCAATGTTTCTAGCACACTGAAACCACAGGGAAGACTGGGTACACATCCATGTTTCCGTGTGACACAGTTGTAAAGTTTTCTCTCTTTGATGCTGACAATCCTAGGCCAGGATATAGCAGAGTACAATTTTAGGGTTGCCTGCCATTTTGTCATGTCATAAGGATGAACCTTACTCTTGACTCTCACTCTATGTTCTAGAAGACAGAAACACAGAGAGAGAATGGGAAAAGAACATGAGGAAACACTGAAATTGGACAGGCATATCAGTATTTTGAACACAGACTCACACTCAGCCCATGAGAGACTATGAGGTGCTTCTTCCTGGGAGTAGGCTCAACTCAGATGGGGAAAGCACAGTCGAGCTAGGAAGCTGTGCTGGAGCAGAAGTCAGAGGGACAATAGATCAACCACCCTACTGAGACCATGGAGGTCACTTCTGCAAAGGGTGCATCACATCTCAGGATCTACTTCCCAAAGATAAGGAGACCAGGAGTTGACAATGTGTTTTAGGATAGAACGCACATACTATCTTGAGTTTTCTGAGCAGCATAATGAAAGGAGTCTATGTTTTTAGGGGGAAGATACAGAGCTTCATTGCGGGTCAAGCTGAGAATAATGAACACAAGTCCTCTGAACTTAAGTACTGTGTTTTGGACCCCACAGACACATATACACACTAGACTATCCCATACAATACTCACACAGAAGTATAATATGTACACAAGTTTAAAAATCAAAACAAATGATTCAATACTGTATATATAAATCTATGAGCTTCTTAAATATATTCATGGGCATCTCATGTTTTGGGACATTATTCAGTCAGTCAGTCTCCACATGGATCTGAGATTTTTCCAGGAATCATTTCTAAAACAATACAACTAGTGGTTCTTATGATGTCCCAGTTTGAATGGACTTAAACTAGAGAAAGCTAGAAAGTGATTTCCCGTATTGACTCCAACCTAGAGGAATAGACCAACAACAAAGTCAGAGTCAAGACACACAGTCTGTAGTAAAAGAGGTTGGGAAGGCATCACTCTAACACCATGCACTGTAAATGTGAGCAGGAACATGATAGTAGTAAGATATGGTCATGTTGACAAATGAAGAGAGGGGAGGAGGGAAAGAGGGAGAGGGGGAGAGAGAGAGAGAGAGAGAGAGAGAGAGAGAGAGAGAGAGAGAGAGAGAGAGAGAGAGAGAGAGACATTTAGGCAAATTACAAGTGTGGATACATCACATTGAGAACATCAGGGAGATATTTATCTAAAAACTTTGGCTGATCTATGGGCACAGCTGCTTAGGACACAGGGCTTCATCTTCATCAAATACAAAAGTCCAACTTTAAATTAATCTTTCTCTCTTTTAGCTTTCATTTGGAAGTGTGGACACATTGCTGCCTCTGCTCAGGTCAGAATTGAATCAGTGCCACCCAGAGTTGATGAAGGGAAGAGTGTTCTTCTTGTTGTTCGTCATCCACCAGAGAATATTTTAGGCTTTCTCTGGTACAAAGGATTGACTGAGCTCAAGAACTTTGTGGCTGCCCAATTTATACTAGACAAGAAACCAACTGTGTTGGGCCCTGCATACAGTGGCAGAGAGACATTGTACAGTGATGGATCTTTGCTGCTTCATAGTGTTACTCAGAAAGACCCTGGACTGTATACCCTAAGAATCCTGAGAACATATATGAAAAGCGTAGAAGCACATGTGCAGCTCCAGGTAGACAGTAAGTGATTATCTGTCATTGTTCACTGCTGGGTAGAGCATAGACACACAGACCTGCTTGGCTGGCCTAGCCTCTTTTATGCACTGTGTCCCCATGTGGATGTTTAAACATTTAATGCACAAACACTGGTAGAGACTTGTAGCCACAGATCAGCTTCTGTCTTCTGACTCCATCTGCATCAAGAAAGAACTTGATGGAAATTAACTCAGCCTAATATGTCAGAGTTAGTCAAGTCTTTTGGGGCTCTAGACTAGAGAGTCCTAAATCCTGTCATCTTTCCAAGGGTGGACTAAAGTGATCCAAAAGAACATGTTTCTAATGCTCTAATCTTATATACTCTCAAAGCTGACAGGAAAAAAACAGTTTTAGAACAGCCATGTCAAACTATGGTATTTATTAGAGCGAAATTGAGAGTATCATAAATAAAATTCAGTAACTGTTAGAGACCTTGGAGGAATGCATCCAAGGACTCCTAGCCCAAGTCTTGAACTGCCTACATTAGTATGAATTCTTTTTTGCTAAAGTTAAATACTAAATGTAAAATTTAAATAGGAAATGCATACTAAATTTAAATACATTTCTAATAAAAAAATGTAATTTTTTTAAAGGTACTTTTCTTTTACCTACAGGGCAATCTGATGTTAGCATTTTCAAATGACACCTTGTCTAGGAAAATGGCTGTAGCTTGTGTCAAAATGACATAAACCAGCCATTCTAGCACCCAAACCTTTTTTGTATAACTCAATCAACAACTTTAATCCTGATACTCCTGCTGTGATTGAAGCATGTTTAAGGACATGCTTATCCTAATGTCATTCATTTTGTTTTTCCCAGAGAAGAGTTGGAGCTGCTGCTTGGCTGGGTCAATGATTTGATTTAGTTCCACATCAATGCCATTCTGGAAGAAATGAGCAGCATACCACTTTGTCAGCTCCTTCACTATTCTATAAAAATAATAAACAAACATAAAAAAAGAAAAAGTTAATTCAAGAAAAAAAGGGGATTTTGTTTAAGAAAAATTAATCTTCTGATAGATAACCTTTGTCATTTTGAGGAATTCTTCACTCAAGCTTTTTAAAGTAATAAAACTACAGTGAAGATCAGACTGCTCTCAGTCCTCATACAGCCCCAGATTTAAGAGTTACTTCACAGAGCATCAAGTTCATCTACTTAGTATATTCAAGTGTCGAGTGTTGAATCAAAGGAAACTGAAAAAAATCTCTAAGAAATATAAGTTCCAGGCATGTAGAGTTCAGGAGAGGCATCATCACAATCCTCAGGGTGCATCAATGTGCACAGTGTATGACTGTAGGCAGTGAGTGAGCAGCCATAGAGACACTCAAAGGGACTGTTACATGCAGAGTACATGACAATTTCAGGGACACTGTTGGAAAGGAGGAGGTTATATTTGTGCCCTTTATTAAGTGAGACACACACACACACACACAACCTGCAAATCTACACCGAGTGATGAAACTATTGCTTAAGATGGGGTCACCATCTTTTCACCAAGTACAATGCTCTTCATATAATGGCTTCTTTTATTTTCCCTTCCAGATTCTTTTTATTCATTCTGCAACCTTCTCACTTTCTCCCAACTCAAGATCCAACCAGTGCCTAAGGATGCTGATGAAGGTGAAGCTATACTTCTGGAAGTTCATAATCTTCCAGAAGATCTGCTAGCCTTTTCCTGGCACAAACTAAACGACAAGACTCCCGGCCTTAAAATTGTAGAATACAGCAGAGACATGAATTCTGTCTTCTGGTGGCCTACAAATAAAGGAAAATGGATTGTGTACAATAATGGATCTTTGCTAATCCAGAGTGTCACTAAGAAAGATGAAGGAATATACAAGCTAGAAGTTTTGAACAAACATTTCAGTATTGAAAAAGCATTTGTGGAATTTTATGTAAAGCGTAAGTGACAACTTTCTATGGTCTTTAACTGCTAGGTGTGGCTTATCCTACTTGAGACACTAAACTGTCAGTCTTGGGCTATGCCTGCTTTCTCCCCCACCCCACTGCACTGTGTTCTTCCACTGGGGTTTGGGTCCCTACTGCAGGATTAACAGGGTAGAAAAACTATAATATATCAGAACTACTCACATGTTTTTACCTGCAGAAAAGAGAATCTGTGCTGAGTAAACTCAGCCCTAATATGTCAGTTGCAGCCCAGACACATGGAGCTCTGACCATTCACATGACCCCAAAAAAGTTTTTGTGGGACTCAGCCAGTCCTTGGCAAATAAAGGCATGGAGTCCCAACAGAGAGCATCAGAAAGCCCCAAGTCCAAAGTGTTGCTCCTATATGAACTCAAGATGACATTGTGAAGCATTTTGTTAACTATTTCTTTAGACTTACTATCAGAGTCGACAGGAAACAAGGCTCTACAGACTGCCCAAGTCATGGAACTGACTATCCAATAGAGTGTAGAATCATCTGTATAGTGATGGTAGCTGCAGTTAGATAGGTCAGTTGTGTATCTCCTTCTTTCAAGACTCAGTGGACAGGTGTATGGGCCATTAGCCTATTGTTTTGATAGACTTATGAGAATTCAGAGGAAGGTCAATGCAGCAAGGAATGAAAGCGAGGAGGCAGCTACACCAGATTCCTCTTTCCGCTCAGTGATCCAGGCTAACTAAGAATTTGTCTTCTGTAGGTAAATAGTAACAGATGCTGCTGATGTGAGCAGTTACCCATCACAAGTTTAGAGCATTGCTCATAACAAAACTTAACTCATGAACATGGCAATAATCATGCATTGTGTGTGTGTGTGTGTCCTAGTATGGGGAAACTGAGACATGGAAACAGTGCTGAATCAAGGTCCCACAGTCACTGGGTGCAGATCCTAAGTAGAAGTTATGTCTGACGTCACAGCTCCAAATTCTCACCCTGGAAGCTTTATAAAGTATAAACTAAAGAGGGTCTGGGTGAACTCTGCATTACTATACTTGGTAACCTGCTCTATTTCTTCACAGAGTATGTGACACAGCCCTTTGTGCAAATCACTGATACAACAGTCACAGGAAGCACAGCTGTAATTTTCACTTGCCTTACACCTGACACTGAAGGCTCCATTCTTTGGATTCTCAATAATAAGACTCTAAAGCTCACAGAGAGAATGACTCTGTCCCCAACAAGGTGTGGACTTCGAATAGATCCTGTGAGGACTGAGGATGCTGGAGAGTATCAGTGTGAGGTCTCTAACCGATTCAGCGTGAAGACCAGTTTCCCAATTTCTTGGCCATGATGACTGACAGCTTTCATCCCACAGAGAAATGCTGTTATTTCTTTATCAATAGGGTACATGATGTAGAAATGTTATGTAGTAAAGATGATTTGTGACTACTCAGGTATAGTCAGCACAATGACTCCTGCCTATATTCTTGGAATACATGTGTGTACAAAGGAAGGCAAGAATTTAAAGTGAGGTTGTCATAAAAAATAAAGAAATCAGTAGGGTAAATAAAAATTCAAAGACCTTACTATCTTAGGTTGTGGTTCAAATATATAGCAATCTCTCAGAATTCATGGTTACTAATAGAAGCCCTTAAATTTTGGATGCTCTGTGTCTGCTGTAATAATGGTGCATTGTAAGCATGTCCAAGCTGCAAACCACAAACACTGAACAGCTTGGGATCTGAAACACCTTGGACTGGCACCTTAGATCACACTCCCTCTAGAGGAACACTTGACTCAGTCTTGATGATGGGGTGAGGAAACTGGATCTGCCAGGAGTAGAGGCTGAACTGAGCAATATTGGGACCTTGGGACCTCCTGCCCATGCTGGGGAGGAGATGGGGAGATGTGGAGAAGAGAGAGTGACTGAAGGGGGCGGGAGGGGGTAGGGACCTTGAATAAGGATATACAAGGATAGAAAATGTAACTTTATTCATAATTTTAAAAAGCTAAAAAAAGTGGTGCATTGTTTCATTGAGGAAAACATTTTTTATATGCTCAAATACATTTCTTTGGGGGTGCAGGAGTTATAATTTAAAAAGGTTTTCTTTCTCATACCCATCACTGCTTTTCACCCTCCCCAACACTCAGTGTTCCCTCATTCTCCCACTACTCCATGCCCCATCTATTCCCCAGAGAGGACAAGAAATCCCAAGGTGAGTAAGTTCATTCAGTCTGGCATATCCAGTTGAGGTAAAATTGGATCCCAACCACAGTATGAAGGCTAAGTAAGGTGTTCCTCTGTAGGTATGGGGTCCCAGAAGTCAATTTATGCACCAGGAATAAATTCTGGTCCTACTGCAAGAGGCTCCACAAACTGCAAATGCCATTCAACTGTAATCCTCATTCAGAGGATTTAGTTCCTTTCCATGAAGGTCTTTGACCTGTCATTTCAGAGTCACTGAGCTTCCAATAGCTCACATCAGCCATCTCTGTGGGTCTCCTCATAATCCTGATCCCTTTGCTCATATAATCTCCCCTACCTCTCTTCAGCTGAATCTGGTGCTTAGGTATGGATCTTTGCAATGCCTTCATCAGTTTCTGGATGAAGGTTTTATAATGACAATTAGGGTAGTCATTTATTTGATTATAGAAAGTCTATTTAGGTACCCTCTCCACTATCGCTTGTAGTCTTATTCAAAGACATCTTGTAGGTCCTTGGATATTACCCTAGCACCAGGTTTCTATCTAACCCCACAATGGATCCCTCTATCAAAATATCTATTGTTTCATTGTCACTCTCTTTTGCTGTCTCCAATCAGCCATCCCATTTCCTCGTGTTCTCTTAGCACTTATCCTTTCTTCCTCACCCATATAATCCCAATTTACTCAGAAGATCTTCAGAGATTGTGGATTGTAGTCTGGCTGTCCTTTGTTCTATGTCTAAATTCCACTTATGAATGAGTACATACCATGTCTTTATTTCTCAGTCTGTGTTACCTCACTAAAGATGATATTCTTCAGATCTGTCCATTGCCTGCAAATTTCAGGATTTAATTTTTTCTACTGCTGAGTAGTACTCCATTATGTAGATGTACCACAATTTTTTAATCTATTCTTCAGTGAAGGGGCATCTAGGTTATTTTCAGTTACTGACTATTGTGAATAATGCCCTTGGAGTAAGAATGTACATCCTTTGGGTATATGCCAAATAGTGGTATTGCTGGATTACTGGGGAGACTGATTCCCAGTTTTCTGAGGAATCACCATACATATTTTCCTAGTAGCTGTACAAATTTACATTTCCACCAACAAATGTTCAAGTTGATCCTCATCCAGTCCAGTGTAGGCTGTCATCTGTGTTTTTTTATCTTAGACATTCTGATATGTAAGACAAATTCTCAGAGTTGTTTTGATTTGCATTTTTCTGATGGGTAAGGAAGTAGAGAATTTTTTAATTTAAAAATGGACTTTTTCCTGTATCCCACTGCTCATCCCACCTATCGTTCTCCCAATTTCTCCCAGTCCTCCCTCAGCCGCTGCCACCCCATCCTCCCATCCTCTCCCCCAAAAAGGCAAGAAGTCTCAAGGTTGGTCAGTTCAGCCTGGCACGTCCACTTGAGGCAGGTCCAATTCCCCCATCTTAATCAGGATTGGTTAGGTGCTCATATAAAGGGAATGGGCTACAAGGTCTCAGCCTATGTACAGAGACACAATTTGATCCCACTCCATGAGGCTCCACATACTGCCCATGACAAAAGACAATCAGATACCATTGGAGTGCCTACCTCCTTTTCCGGATGGGTCCTCAGTGGCTACTCTTGATTCAGCAAGTTCCCCAGAGCTCCAGTCATTCCTGTGGGACTTCCCTTCATAATTCTAATCCCTTTGTTCATAGAGACTCTTCTCTCTCTCTCTCCAGTTTGACCAGGAGCTCAACCTGCTGTTCAGCTATGGATTGTACTTTTGCCTTCATTCATTGTTGGATGTAGGTTCTGTAGTGACACTTAGAATGGTCATTCATTTGATTATAGGAGAAGTCCTGGTTAGGCACCCCCTCCATTATTGGTTGGAGACCTAGCCAGGGACATCTTGTGAGTTCTTTGAGGTTTCCCTAGTACCCAGTCTCTTTCCAACCCAACATTGGCTTTCTCTATCAAGAGATTCATCTCTTTATTCTTCATTTTTGTTGCTCCTCTCACTCAACCATCCCTTCTCACATGATTTGTTCCTACCTGTTCTTGGTCACTATCCATTATGATTCCAATTTGCTAAGTATATCCTCATTATAGTCTCTTCCTAGAAAGACACTGAATATCTTAAGTTCCATTTGATACAAAACTGTTTATGGGTTGTGGTTTGCAGCTGCAGTATTCATTGATTTTGTCTGAGATCCACTTATGAATAAGTAGATCACATGCCAACCTTCCTGAGCTTGTGACACCTTGCTCAGAAGGATAATCTCCAAATCTACCCATTTGTCTGAAAATTTTAGGATGCCATTATTTTTTTTACTGCTAGACAGTAATCCATTGTGTAAATGAACCACAATTTGTTAATCCATTCTTCAATGAGGGACATCTAGATTGTTTCCTGGTTCTGACTATTATGAATAATGCTGCTATGAATACAGCTGAGCTAATGCCTTTGGTGTAAGGAACCATATCTAGCCAGTCTTTAGGGATAATTTAATTACAGGCTGATCAAGAATTTAACATTTTTTTACAAATGGTGAGTGTATACCATATGTGACAATTGCTTCCTTGAATCCTATTAAATCTAATATTTGTACTGAAGTCCAACTAGCTTCTAAATTATTCTTATCATTTTGTAATTCCTTTAAGGCTACTGGATATACTAATGTTGGCTATTTGAAAGTCTTAACCTTTTTTCTGTAATCTTATAAGGCAATGTTGAAATTGGTTCTTTCAATTTCTCTATCTTTGTCTGAATATCTGTGTACTTTTCTAACAGGCTTTGGTAAGACTTTCATCTTGGATCTGCTCTAGTTAGCTTATAATGAAAACCCAGAGCCAGACACTGGGAAAATCTAAAATATAAGAAACTGAAAATAGACCTCAGTCAGTTCTCACCCTGCCAACTTCTCAGGCTGAACAGAGTAAATGCTATCTTCAAGGGTCCTCATCCTGACCAACTGCTTCTACATAATGCCTAAATTTCTATATAAATGCCTATATGTATATATGTATGTATATATATATTCCACACCAGGATGTTTCACTTCCTGGTTCAACTCTGTGTTATAACTTTAAAGTGAGGATTAAAAGTGTGGGCTATTATTGTTTAGCTCTTAGGCCTTGAACTCACAGAAATCCAGAAAGATTTCTGTTTCCTGAGTGATAGCATTAAAGGTGTGACTCACCACACTCTGACCTTCATGGCTTGACTATGGATGATTCTGTTCTCTGATTATTACAGGCTGATTTTATTAAATATATACTATATCACCACATCATAACAGAACTCGGAGGTTACTTATATATACTATCATATCATATGCAAATAGCAATACTTTAACTTCTTTCTTTCCAAGTTCTGTTCCCTTGATCTCCTTTTGTTGTTTTATTGCTCTTGCTGGTACTTTGAGTACAATATTGAATACATATGAGAAGAGTAGGTAGCCTTGTCTTGTTTCTGATTTTTATGGGATTGCTTTGAGTTTCTCTACTTTTACTTTGACGTTGGGTGTCAGCTTGTTGTATCCTGTTTTTATTATGTTTAGGTATGTTCCTTGCATCACTAATTTTCACATTACCTTTATGAGGAGGGGGTATGGAATTTTGTGAAAGGACTATTAATTATCTAATGAGATAATCATGTGGTTCTTTTTCATGTTGTTTATATGGTGGATGACATTGACAGGTTTTCATATGTTGAACCACTCCTGCATTTCTTGAATAAAGCTTATTTAGTCATGGCGGATAACTATTTTTCATATTTTCTTGAATTCTATTTGCTGCTATTTTCATAATTACCTTTGCATCAATATTCATGAGGGTAATTACTGTATAATTCTCTTTCTTTATTGCATCTTTGTGTAGTTTGAGTATCAGGGTGATGATTACCTCATAAAAAAGAGTTTGACAAAATTTCTTCTGCTTCTAGTGCAATGAACAATTTGAGAAGCACTGGTACTAGTTCTTTAAAATTCTGGTATAATTCTGCACTGAAAACATCTGACCCAGGGTTTTTTTTTGTTGAGAGACTTTTCATAACTGCTTATAAAAATATAGGTCTTCTTAAATTGTTTATTTAGTCTTTATTTAAGTTTGGTAATTGGTACCTGCCCAGAATGCTATCCATTTCTAAACCTAAAAGGTTTTCCAATTTTGTAGAGTACAGTTTTTAAAACTATAATCTGGTATTTCTCTGGATTTCCTTGATGTCTGTTGTTATACCCCTCTTTTCATTTCTGATTTTGTTGATTTGGATAAGAGTATTCTTTCTGCTTTTTGATTAGTTTAAATAAGGGTTTATCTATCTTGTTGACTTTCTCAAAGAACCAACTCTGATTCATTTATTCTTTCTAATGTTCTTTATGTTTCAATTGTATTGATTTCATCTCTAAGTTTGATTATTTCCTGCCATCTATTCCTTCCAGGTGAGTTTGCTTCTAACTGTACTAGGGCCCTCAACCATGCTGATAGTTTTCTTGTGTGGGATTTCTTTAGTCTTTTCATGTAGGCTACTACATCTACTGCTATGAATTTTCCCCGTAAGACTGCTTTCATTGTATTCCGTAAGGTGGGATATGTCGTGGATTCATTTTCATTGAATTCTAGGAAGTTTTTGATTTGTTTCTTAATTTCTTCCTTGACCCAGAGGTAGTTTAGTTGAGTGATATTCAGTTTCCAGGAGATGGTAGGCTGTCTGTGATTTTTTGATGTTGTTAAACTCTAACTTTAGGCCACCATGGTCTAATATAAAAGGGACTATTTCCACTTTTTTCTATCTATTGATATTTGCTTTATGACCAATTATGTGGTCAATTTTAGAGAAAGTTCCATGTGGTGTTGAGAAATATGTATATTCCTTTGCATTTGGGTGAAAGCTTCTATAAATATTAAATCCATTTGCATTATAACCTCTGTTAGACATATTATTTCTCTGTTCAGTCTCTGTCTGGTTGACCTATCCAAGGTTGAAAGTGGGGTATTGAGGTCTCCCAGTATTAGAGTGTGAGAGTTGATGTGGGATTTGAGCTTTAGTATTGTTTCTTCTACATAGATAGGCGCCCTTATATTAGGAGCATAAATATTCAGAAATGAAATATCATCTTGACCAATTTTTACTAAGATGAATAAGTAATGTCCATCCTGGTCTCTTTTAATTGATTTTAGTTTGAAGTATACTTTTTTTGATATTAAGATAGCAACTCCAGCTTTTTTCTTAAAGCCATTTGCTTGGAAAATCTTTTCCCAATCCTTTACTCTGAGTCTGTGTCTGTCTTTAAGGCTGAGGTATGTTTCTTGTGTGCAGCTGAAGAATGGCTTCTGTTTTTGTATCCATCTTGTTAGTGTGTGTGTGTCTTTTTATAGGTGAATTGAGTCCATTGATATTAAGGGATATTAATGACCACTGACTGATATTTTCTGTTATTTTTGGTGGTCGGTTGTATGTATTTCCTTTCTCTGGGTTTTTCTTCTGTGGGGTTATTGATTGTTTGTGGTTTCATGGGTGTATCTGAGATCCTTAGGTTGTAGTTTTTCTAATAATGCTTTCTGAATGGCTGGATTTGTACATAGGTATTGTTTAATCTGACTTTGTCATGAAATATCTTGTTTACTCCATCTATAGTGATTGATAGTTTTGCTGGATACAGTAGTCTATGCTGGCAGCCTTGCTCTTTCAGTGCATGTATAACTTCTGCCCAAGACCTTCTTGCTTTCATTGTTTCCATTGAATAGTCAGGTATTATTCTGATGTGTCTGCCTTTATATATATGTTGGTCCTTTTATTTTGCAGCTCTTAAATTTTTTTCTGTGTTCTGTATGTTTTGTGGCTTGATTAGTATGTAGCAAACAGACTTTTTTGGGGTCAAATCTATTTGGTGTTCTGTAAACTTCTTGTATCTTTATAGGCATTTTCTTCCTTAAGTTGGGAAAGTTTTCTTCTATGATTTTATTGAATGGCCTTTGTGTGTGGCTCTGTCCTCTGATATTTTAGACTATATTCATAAAATAAATAATAGATTGCTTCCCAAATACAAAGTCATTAAGGAAGACTGCTTTGGGCCAGTATATCCCATTGACATGCCAGTGTGTTGGACATTGCTATCACCAAGGCCTACCTCATTCCCCAAACCTTCTTATTACCCTGTAACCCCAGCAGCTCTCTGAGACACAGATTTTGCCAGCCTCTATTGTATCAAGAGGTGAGTAACACTTCACTCAGCTCAGCCAGAAAGTCTCATCTTCAAAACCTAACCTACAGAACAAAATTCAGGAACCCCCCTACTCTTACCCATTGCTGCTTCAATCTCAGGACATCAGGGAAGACTCCTATAGGATGATATTCCGAATTATCACTCCAATTTGTTAAACATTGCCATCTACATGACTTATCCCATTACCCTGCTACTTCAGTGGCTCCCTGAGACACAGATTTCATTAAACGCTAATGAATCAAGAGAGGCTCTCTGAGACACAGATTTCACCAGCTTTGTTGGCTCAAATGTTCCTTTTGTATCAAGAAACTCTTATTGGACCAAAAATAAGAATGCTTTAAGGTTGTAATCATTAATTTCAGTAGAATTAGAACTGTCATTTATGATGGTGGCTTTGGGAGGCAGTGCTGTTCAGACAACAGAGATTAAGATGATTCTCTGTGGGACCTCTGGCATATGCAAAGGCCTTTTTCAACCAGTTTGGTCTTTCTAACATTCATCCCTAATCTTTGTTCTTAAAGAACTAGGCAAAAGGTGAGTCACAGGCAGATGCAGGAGGACATGAGTGCTCTACAGAGTCTTCTTTGCTCTGTGGAAGAAACAGTGATTAACATGTGTGAGCTGAGCTGCAGAGCCTGATGATATAGACCAGTCTGATAATACAGACCTAGGATCTGGAGTTAGATTAATGTCTCTTTTGGATTTCAATGACTCATTGTCTACCTTGCACCAAAGAATGCTGAATCCTTCCTGCTATACTGATATTCACTGCTGAGTCTGAGTCAGTGCCCTCCAAGGCAGTGGTGTGCTAAGAAATTCTATCAATAGGACAGAATGAGGCTTTCCCTTGAGGTTTTTTGAGAGGTACCCACAGACTTTCCTCCAGATTTGTGTGTACATAAATTTTAAACATAAGACTGGGAGTGGCCCTCCATTCAGCTAAATGAGCAGGCTGGACTATAACATGGGTAAATCTTCCCAGTTGGTTGATGATGACTGACATAGTAACAGGTTCTCCAAAGACAAAAACATCTGATAATAATAATCTAAGAAAGGAAAGAATAAGTGATACAGATAAAGTTGAAGCAAATGATTGGCTTGGTCTATAATTCTCTGTCTTTCACATGTAAGGAAAATAAAAAGATATTTCCTAAATATAGGTGGCTGTTTTTTCTTTCTCTTCTTCATAGCCTTTCTTTTTTCTTTTTTTCCTTTCCATGTGTATTTATTTTTACTGCATGATATTTGTGAATCACAAGTATGCCTGGTGCCCACAGAATTGTGAAGGGGCTTCTGGATCCCCTGGAAAGAAATTACAAATTGCTTATGAACTCCTGTGGGTGTTTTAAAAACCAGAATGTCAGTCCTCTACAAGAGCAATTATTGCTCTTAACCATTGAGCTATCTCTCTGTTACTCCCAGGTAAAATTTTTCATAGCCAAATAATAATGGAAGAAGGTAGAGACATGTTTGACAAAATTGTGTTAGGGATTTTGGACTTCAACATTTTCTATATAAGACAATATGACTCATACCCCAAATCTAAGGCCAGTCCTTCAAAGAATTACTTTTTTAAGGAGTACAATGAGGGATTATGGCAAACAAATACATAAGTTTTTTGGAATAATGACTTCACAGAGATATCTATGTGTTTGATGCAGGATATATTGGAAGGAAGAAAGCAAAGCCTTATCCTTTGCCTTTCTGGAGAAGTATAGCAGCATTAGAGAAAACACATGATTTTCTGACCAGCAGCTGAGTTGCACAGTTCTGGAATTTTGTACAAATTCTCCTGAGGCAGATATTTTAGTTCTAGAGTAAAATCTAACTGTCCATTTCTTTCCATTTCCCTAAGCAGCCATGCTTTCAGTTGCTGATGAGCAACATTAGCTTCTCTGAAAAATAGCTTCTCTCTTCCCACAGAAACCTGAAAAGATCTCCAGGTTAACCACACACATGGTGATACACAGACAGATTGTCACCTAGCTACACACTGAGGTTTTTGTTTTAATATCACAGTGATAGCACACATGGTGAATGAATGTTTCCATGGCAATATGGTAGCCTCAAATTTAAACAAGACCTGGATAAAGCTGCTATATGGATCAGCAAATTCACTATTGCTTGTCTGCAGGAGAGAATTAGATAGACTTAATTACTAATGATTTGAAGCCATCAGGAAGATATATATCTTCTGCCCCCCCCCTTGGAAACCCTGGTTCTCTTGTGAAGTCTCATAAGCCCATCAAAATGATGGTTAATGGCCTGGACACAATGCAGCTGAATTGTCTATGCTGACACTCAGAGAGAGATGCTCAATTCACTATTTAGTGCTTAGACATTGAGTGGAATCCTCTGAAAGTTGAATTTAGGTGAGACTGTAATTTCTCTTCACATAGGTGCTGGGAAATGAATTAAGGTCCTCTGGAAGAGCAATCCATACTATCAAACCCTGGGTCGTCATCCAGTCCCTCCCCCCTTTTCATTCTCTTTCTTGTTCCCTTTATGGGTTTAATGAACTCCTAAATTTACCTTTTAAATGCCTATCTGCCTTCCAGCCCTCTTCAACTAGGGCTTGACAGGACAAAACACTCCTGCTGTTTTGGGATGTTCCAATCCCTAGAAAACACTGGAACATCTGTGAATGAATGAGTGACTAATTATGCAAAGGTATTGACCTTTGTAGGAATCTCATGCTGGTATAATGGAATTCAAATGAGATAATACAAGAGCTTGACTTTTAGTTTACAGTTATTTATGTATTTTATGTATGTGTATGAGAGAAAAAGAGAGTGTATATGTATGTTTCAGTGTATGGGGAAGAAAAGGCTATTATGAATATAAGGAGAATAGAAGACATGAGGGAATAGGTTCTTCCCTTCCACCAAGCTGAATCTGGGAATTTAAATCAACATGTCAGCCTTGGAAGTAAGTTTCTTTCCCTGTGGAGCCATGTAATAGCCCATCATGCTCTAATTTTCATTTAGAGGGAAAACTTGTTATAGTTATGGAAATCAAGCTTTAGAAAAATGACAATGATGACAAACTGACTACAAAACAGTATGGTTCTTCCTCCCCTTACAGTTTCTAAAGCACCAAGGGCTTCCTGCTACTGAATATTTATCTGTCTCTATCCTTTCCTTTTAGGCTGCAAGAACAGACCCTCTGAAGCTCCTATCTTAGAAGAGTTCATCAATATACCACTGTCAAGTCCCTATCATTTACAATATAGTGTTAGAACACAAATTTTCAGCTCTAGACCATATTCTCAAAGGTCTCATCAGATCACACCTCTTACAGCTCACTCTATGACTAAGTGTAGAGGCCATCTGTACTGTGACTCATACATTCTCAATTTACGATAACTGCCTTCTCTATACTCCTTGTCACGTACACTACACTGAACTAACCATATGGTGTGAGTCTTCTCTCTGCACGTATGAAGTCTTAAGTCACACATTTTCTATGTACTGGGGGTTGGGATAAGACTGCTCAATGATGTCTAGATAAGGAGAATGTTCTCAGAAGAGGTTTTTTGGCCTCCAGCCATGATCAGTCTCATGGCAACTATTCCGTGTTCTCATACTCTTTGTATGTCTCTCTTATTTTTGCTCCTTTTAAAATTTTGCAAGCATTTTAAATTTTTCTACATGCTTATTGTATTTAAATCATTTTCATTCCCCAGTCCTCTATTACCGTCTACTTCCTTCATGCCTTCTATTCTCCCTAATTTATTCCTTTTCTGTAATTGTTATTATTACATGTATTTAAGCTTGATAAATATATAATCTGCTGGGCCCATTTAGTGTGCTCATGTATATATGTATTTTTGGCTGACAATTTGGGATTGAATGATCCATCCGAGTCCATCCATGGAGAATACTCTCTAAGCATTCGTTAGTTACCATGGTTCTTTACTTATGAATGGACCCTGGGATATTTACTTATCCATGCTATCATGTACACTGGTGCTGTCATTGTTAAAGTCTTACTTAGGCAGGTTTATAGTTGAGAATTCTTGGGTACAGCTTCCTTGTCATATATAGAACACACAATCTCACAGTGGCATTCTAGTTCTGTGAGTCTTATAATATTTCCACTTCAGCTTTTGATATGATCTCTGAGCTTTCAACAAAGAGACTTGACACAAATAGATCATTAGGGCTGAAATTCTGTAAAGTCTATTGTTCTATACAATAGAAAAAATTGAAATTCTTTGATGATTTCTATCTGTGTAAATAGAGGCTTTGTTTATGACTATGGGAGATACACCTGGCTGGAGTTGTGAAAATGTGAGCCAGGAGCCATCCTCAGTAGTGAACAGGTCCCAACAAAGGATGTAAGAAGTTGGAAAGGGAGATGGTGAGCCAAACCATGGTTGTGGTAAAAATCTTGCAGGCTGATTGACTATCAGCCAGAGTGATTCTTTATTTATACACAATTGTAGTGGTCTAGGAGTCCAATGCCAGAAATGATTTCCCTCCTACCAAATAAATATTAATTCTAATTACACAGTTGTCAGTTATCTCCAAGATATACATGCCATTCTTCAATTTAAGGATTATCTTCACATGTCATTTATTGTTGAGGTTTGTAGATATCATAACTGAGTGGGACTACTAATTCGCCAGTTTCCAGGTTTCATAGAAACTTAAAGTGCTATAAGGTCTGCTTTCAAGGAGAAGATATCTGGATAAGACCCAATTAGATTTCTGAATACCTTGTGTCCTGTTAGGGCAGTCTGTTTTCAAAGATAAGGACCTATCTTCACATTCTAGGAGGCACCCAAGGGCAATAGCAATAGCCTATATTGTTTGGGGAAATCACTTGGAATAAAATAATCAAGAATTTGAAAATTGGTATCTAATTCCTGATACTTGATTTCTATAAATTTATGGCTCTTGGTGAAGAGCAATTTTACCCCAAGCAGTATAATTATTTAAATATACATGACCTAATTTATGTAAATATAATATATTAATGCAATATGAGTCCCTATAACTTTTTTTTAATTTTTATTTTTATAGAATAAAGTCACCTTTAGGAATGTAGCAGGATATAAGATTAACTCAAAAAAATCAGTGGCCCTCCTATACACTAAAGATAAAAGGGCTGAAAAAGAAATATGATAAACATCACCCTTTATAATAGCTGCAAATAGTATTAAATACCTTGGAGTAACTATAACCCAAGAAGTAACAGATCTGTTTGGCAAAAATTTTAAATCACTGAAGAAAGAAATTGAAGAGGATACCAGAAAATGGAAAGCTCTCCCATGTTCCTGGATTGGTAGGATCAACATAGTAAAAATGGCAATTCTACCAAAGGCAATCTACAGATTCAATGCACTGCCCATCAAAATCCCAACACAATATTTTTTGGACCTTGAAACAACAATACTCAATTTCAACAGGAAAGCCAGGATTGCCAAAACAATTTTACTCAACAAAAGAACCTCAGGAGACATCACCATCCCTGACTTCAAGTTATACAACAACATATAAAAAATATCATCCACTATGATAAGGTAGGCTTCATACTCAGAATGCAGGAATGGTTCAACAAAAGAAAAACTGTAAATATCATCCATCATATAAACAAACTGAAGGAAAAAAACCCACATGAACATATCCTGAGATGCTTAAAAAGCCTTTGACCAAATTCAACACTACCTTATGTTGAAAGTCCTGGAGTGATCAGGAATACAGGGAAAATATCTAAATATGATAAAGGCAATTTACAAGATGCTGACAGCCAACATCAAACTAAATGGAGAAATATTCAAAGCATTCCCACTATAATCAGGAACTAGGCAAGGATGTCCTTTCTCCCCTTATCTATTCAATATTGTTCTCAAAGTTTTAGCTAAAGCAATAAGAGAATGAAAGGTGATTAAGGAGATACAAATTGGAAAAGAAGAAGTAAAACTATCTCTATTTGCAGATGATATGATTGTATACATAAGTGATCCACAAAATTCTACCAGGTAACTTCTACAGCTGATAAACTCCTTCAGCAATGTAACAGGATACAAGATTACCTCAAAGAATTCAGTAGTGCTTCTATACACTAAAGATAATAGGACTGAAAAAAAATAAGGGAAACATCATCCTTTATAATAGTTAAAAGTGGCACATACCTTTAATCCCAGCACATGGGGCTAGGAAACAAGGTGTGATATGGCTGAGTAGAGAGAGGAATATATTGAGAGTTGGGGGAGACAGACAGGAATTTGCACCTTTACAGCTGAGGAGCTGCAAAGCAAGCAGTGGCTGTAGTTTGCTCCTTTGTCTCTCTAATCTTTCAGCATTTACTCCGATAAATGCTCTGGGTTCTTATTATTAAAACCAATTAAGATTTACACTGAATCTGATATCCAATTACTGGGTCTTGAATTTATTAAAAGGTTGCTTACCTGTGGCATTTCAATTGCTGACAGCCCTGAGATACATGTAACCAGAATAAATACTCTCCTGGGTAGGTTTTCCTTTTTTAATCTGAATAATCTTAGTTGGCAAATTTTATTAGACAATTAGGAATTCTTAAAGGGGAAATTGCTTTTAAAAACAGAGTTTCTCATTAAAAAAGAGAAACACTATTATAATGGAGGGAGTTTAGTCTCTGTCTGATTCTACTTTGGACATTTTGGAAAATGGAGCAATTAACTGAGAGGATAATTAATTTAGATGAAATTTACATAATATCATTATAAATATCTGTTCAATTATTTTGTATTATCATTTTAAAAGTGGTTAAATACTTCTTCACAAACCTTGATAGAACAGTACTCTATTTCATGAGGAAAAACAAAAACCGAAAGATTGTAAAAAAAAAAAAATCCTGTTCAATAATAAAACTTTATAAGATGTAACCATCTTGGACTTTAAGCTCTACTATAGAGCTACAGTAATAAAAGTGGCTCAGTACTGGCATAAAAAGAAAATTTTGAATTAATTGAATTTAATCAAAGACCCCAACACACCTATGAACACCTGATTTTCAAGAGACCAAAAATATACCATAAAAAGATAGCACTTTTAACAAGCGGCACTGGCATAACTGGATGGTGGAATGTAGAATGCAAATAGGTCCATATTTATCACCCTACACAAAACTCAAGTCCAAGGGGCTCAAGGACCTCAACATAATCACAGCTACACTGAACTTGACAGAAAGAAAATGAGAAACTCCCATGAATGCATTGGCACAGGTGACCATTTCTGAAATATAACACCAGTAGCACGGATACTAAGAACAACAATTAATAAATGAGACCTCTTGAAACTGAGATGCTTCTATAAAGCAAAGGACACAGTCAGTAAGAGAAAACAATAGCCTACAGGATGGGAAAAGATCTTCTCTAATCCTGTATCTGACATAGAACTGGTCTCTAAAATATATAGAGAACTCAAGAAACAAAAGAACATAAAAACAAATATTCCAATTAAAAAATGGGGTTCAGAGCTAAAAAAGGGAATTCTCAACAGAAGAATTTCAAATGGCTGAAAGACACTTAAAAATTAATCAGCATCCTTAGCCATCAAAGAAATGCAAATCAAAACAACTCTCAAGATACCATCGTGCACCTACCAGAATGGCTAAGGTCAAAAACACAGATGAAAGCCTATGTTGGAGAGGATGTGGAACAAGAGGAAAGAGGAACAATCCTCCACTGCTGGTGGAGGTATAGAATTGTACAGCTACTTTAGAAATCAGGATACCAGTTCCTCTGAACACTGGGAACCAATCTCCCCAGTGACCTAGCAATACCACTGTTGGGCATATACCCAAAAGATGCACATTCTTACCCCAAAGGTGTTAGCTCAACTATGTACTTTGCAGCATTATTCATTGTAGCCAGTAACTGAAAGCAACCAGATGCCTCTCAACTTAAGAATAGATTAGAAAATTGTCGTACATTTACATAATGAAGTACTACTCAATAATAAAAAAATGACATTCTAAAATTTGCAGGCAAATAGATGGATCTGAAAAGTATCATTCTGAGTGAAATAATACTAACTCAGAAAGATAAACATGGTATATGCTAACTCATAAGTAGATTTTAGACCTAAAGCAAAGTACAGCCAGGCTGCAATCTACAAACATTGAGTAGCTAGGTATCAGGATAAACTTAAGAGAGATATGCAATGATCTTCCTGGGAAGGAAAAATAGGGAAGACCTCCTGTGTAAAGTGGGATTACATGGGGGAGAAAGAAAGGGGAAGTAGAAAGAGAACATGAGAGAATGAGATGGTTGGGTGGAAGGAGCAACAGAGAGCGAGAACAAAGAAATAAATATATTGATAGAGTGATTGTGGGGTTTGGGAGAAACCTGGTGCTTAGGAAAAACCCCGGAACCCACAAGATGACCCTGGCTAGGAATCCAAGCAACATTGGAAAGGGTGCCTAAACAAGGACTTCCTCTGTAATCAAATGAATGACCATCCTATTTGTTGTTATAGAACCTTGATTGAGCAACTGATAAGGAATAAGTAGAGATCCATAGCTAAGCACATGATTAAGCTCCTGGTCCAGCTGAAGAGAGGGAGGAGATATATAAGCAAAGTGATCAGCATCATGAGTAAGAAACCCACAGAGATGGCTGACTGGAGCTGTTCGGAGCTCACTGACTGATATAGCCACTTAGGAACTTCAGTGGAAAGAAACTAAGCCCTATGAGTGTAGATGACAGTTGAATTGTGTGGGCAGTTTGTGTAGCCTCTTGCCATAGGACCAGAGTTTATTTCTGGTACATGAACTGACTTCTCAAATCTCATTCCCTATAGAGCTTACTGAGGCTTGATTCTGGTGATGGGGAGACTTGGATGTGCCTCAACTGGATATACCAGACTAAACTGACTCACCTTAACATTCCTTGCCTACCCTGGGAAATAGATGGGGTAATGGAGAGGTGAGGAGGGAGAGGGAACAGTGGAGAGTATGAGAAAAGAGCTAAAGTAGTAAGTTCTGAGATAGTGCAAAATCAACATTCTTAGTGAATGCTCCCTAGATAGATTATCCCATCCCCAAATGGTTAGCCATAAATATGCATATACATAAACAACATTAAAGGGGTCCCAGTGGATTGTATATATTGTATATATATAAATATATATTTATCAATTTTATATGTGTAATAACATTAATTAGAGAAGAGAAAATTTGAGAGAATTGAAAACATGAGAGGAGGCAAAGGATGAGAATGAGAAATGGAAATTATTTAAATATAATTATCATGTAGTTTTTTAAAAGTACTTTAAACAACTTAATAAATGAATGAAAATAAGAAATAACTAGGAAGAGTTTGAGCACAAGAGATTACTGCCATAAGAGTGATTATAAAGGGTGTCCAAGGAGCTTCTTTTGAGAGGATTTTCCATTTTGGGGTTACATAGTTTTACCAGTAAATTTACCAGTATTACCACAAAGGCAAGATCTAATTTTTTATAACCTTTTAGAGACAGAGAAAAATTTCACACCATGTATTTAGTTCAGTGTAGTGGAGGTGCATGGAGCATGGTGGAACCAGGTACTGTAATCTAGAGTATTCATTCAGGTCACAGCACAGACAATTTCTAAACATTTGGTCCTAATGTGAGCTGTAGGAGATGTGGTCTTATTAATGCCATTGGAATATGTCCCAAAATGCAGAACATTGTCAAATACTCACTTAAAGTGAGGAGTTATTCCAGATGGGAGGAACTTCCCGGACAGAGAAGTTTTACTTAAGGCAAGTAAATTATTCATTCTGCCACTAACTCATGCATTTCTATCCCCCCCATTTGCTATCACTACCTCTATGATCCAGAAGGAAGACCCATAAATTTGAGCCACACTCATGTTCCTTTACGACAAATGCTTCCATTTCCTGTCTTGTCTCAACTGATATTTAGCTTTTGCTCTGGATTGCACTGGAGCCAGAAGTGGCAGGTGATGAATATGCCTGGGAGGCCTGTACTGAGTCAGCATGAAATTTATGTTTTAAAGATGCTGTCTCATTAACTCCTCAGAATGTATCTTTGGGATGTTACAGTATCCCTGAGATCAGGATTCAAAAAGAAGGAAGAGTAGACCTTGATCTGTACCCTGGCTCTGATGTGATACCAGCACATGTAATGACTACAGAAAACAAAGAGGGAGACACAGTTGGAGAAGTGGAACTCCCCTGGTATCTCCCTGTGGAGGAAAAGGACTTAGTTTTAAACAGTGTCCTAGTTAACATTATCTGTCACCCTGTGACTGCACAAAATTACCTTAGTGAAAAACAAAGTTTTGAGACACAATCCACACTAAGTGGAAGAACAGATGAATAAAGTGCCTGACACTTTAAACACAACACTCCATAGATTCTGATTCTTTATTATAATTATGAATAAGAAGTCACATTTTCTATCCTTGTATATCCTTATTCAAGGTCCCTTCCTCTCCCACCACATCAGGTCCTTGTCTCTTCTCCACATCTCCCCATCCCCACCATGGGAAAGCAGGCCCAAGGTCCCAAGGTCCCAATATTGCTTAGTTCAGCCTCCACTCCTGGAAAATACAGTTTTCTACCACCAACATCAAGATCGAGTCAGGTTTTCCTCTAAGTTGGAGAGTGGGATCCAAAGAGTCAGTCCAGTGTGTTTCTGGTCCCAAGCTGTTCAGTGGTTGTGGTTTGCAGCTTGGGGATGCTTTGCTTTTTTCTCGGTTGTTTGATTGTTTAGAGTCCACTAATGAGTGAGTACATCCCCTGCTTATCTTTCTAAGTTTGTGATACCTTGATCAGGAGGATATTCTCCAAATCCATCCATTTGCCTGCAAATTTTAGGATATCATTTTTTCTTATGCTGAGTAGTACTTCATTGTGAAAATGTACCACAGTTTGTTAATTTATTCTTCATTTGAGGGGCATCTAGGTTGTTTCCAGGTTCTTGCTATTACGAATAATGCTGCTATGAACATAGTTGAGCTAATGCCTTTGGAGTGTGATTGTGCATCTTTATGGTACACACCCGGAAGTGGTATTGCTGGGTCCTTGGGGAGGTTGATTCCCAGTTTTCTGAGGAACTGCCATACTGCATTCCAGAGTGGCTGAACAAGCTTACACTCCCACCAACAATGTAGGAGTGTTCCCCTTGCTCCACATCCTCCCCAGCATAGACTGTCCTCTGTGTCTATTATCTTAGCCAATCTAACATGTGTCAGGTGGTTCTCAAAGTTGTTTTGATTTGCATTTCTCTGATGGTTAAAGATAATGAGCTCTTTTTCAGGTGCCTTTCAGCCATTTGTAATTCTTCTGCCGAGAATTCCCTTTTTAGTGTCTTCATATTATCTGACCAGGACCTTCTTGCTTTCATTGTTTCCATTGAATAGTCGGGTGTTAGTCTGATGGATCTGCCTTTAGAGTTGATTTGGTCTTTTTCCTTTGCTGTTCTTAGTTTTCTTTCTTTGTTCTGCAGGGTTAGTGGCTTGATTATTATATGGCTACCAGGCATATTTTGTGGGTCTAGTCTATTTGTTGTTCTGTAGGCTTCTTGTACCTCTATAGGCATTTCCTTCTTTACTTGGGGAAATTTTTTATCTATTATTTTGTTGAATATATTTTTTGTACCTTTGAGCTGGTGTTCTTCTCCTTCTTCAATTCCAATTAGTCTCAGTTTTGGTCTTCTCATGCTATCACAGATTTCCTGGACATTTTGTGCTATGACTTTTTTTTTGGTTTTAGTGTTTTCTTTAACAGATGTATCCGCTAGCACCATTGTGTCTTCCACTTCAAAGATTTTCTCTTCTGTCTCTTGGATTCTGTTGGTTATAGTTGAATCTGTGGTTCCAGTTCTTTTCTTCAGGTTTTCTATTTCCAGCTTTGTCTTGATTTGTGCCTTCTATATTGCTTCTATATCAATTTTTAATTCTTGGAATGTTTCTTTCACCTGTTTGCTTTCTTTTTCTTGTTTTTCTTTCAGGGATTTGTTCATCTCTTCTACCTTTCTGTTTGTATTTTCTTCTTTTTCTTTAAGGGAGGTTTTTATATTCTCTTTTAAAGCTTCTATTAGTTTCACAATGCTGTCTTTAAGGTCATTTCCTTCTGTTTCTGCTTCATTGTTATTTTCAGGTCTTTCAGCTCTAGAACCACTTGCTTCTTCTGTTGGTGTCTTACTGATATTTGTATCTTTGTATGTATTTTTGCACTGACATCTGCCCATTGTATCCTCAGTTCACTCTTGGTTAATTCTTGGTAGGCTCTTATTCAGCTGTGTTTTCAGAGGGTTGGTTCCTCTTGTGCTTTTGTGATGCTATGACACCAACTTTGGTCTGGACAGACTGTGTTCTGCAGAAGCTGTGCCCCATCTCAGGGCCTGGGTTTAGGGATCAGAAGTCACTGCTTGGCTTGAAGGATGGATGACCCTCACCTCTGACATCTCAGCTGTACACCAAGTGGCTAGGCTGCTCCTGGTAAACTCTTATGTTGATGAACTAAACAGCATATATAAAATATTCAGCTTAAAAAATTAGTAATTAAAAAAGGGAGACATAACAACAGATACAGAGGAAATCCAAAAAATAATTATACTCTAAAACCTCTCTTCCATGGTATTAAGAAACATAAAAAATGGAATACATTTCAATGGATACCACTTACTAAAGGTAAATCAAGATCAGATGTGCAAGTAAAATAGACTTCTAACCCCAAGAAAATTGAAAAAGTCATTGAAAGTTTCTCAACCAAAGAAGCCTAGTGATTTTAATAGAAATTCCAACCACACATTCAAAGAAGATTTAATACCAATACATCTCAAATTATTTCACAAATTAGAAACAGAAGAAACATTTCCAAATTCTTTTGATGATACTATAGTTATTTCACTACCCAAAAAACACTTAGCCACAGCAAATAAAGAGACTGATGTAAGTATTCCTGGAACTCCACGTGGTTGAGCAACATGGCTCTGGTGAGATGCACCTAGTACTGAGGCATGCCCCTGGGCATGGCTGCATAAACCTGTGCACACTCCTTCTCATCAAAAAGTTTTGGTCTCTCTCTTCTTATCTCCATCTGTCCTGCTCTTGTTTCTATACCCACCTGGGAATTCTCTTAAACAGACCTGTGTGTGCCCTTGGTAGTGTGTATCTCTTTTCATGCCCAAAACCAACAACTTACATACAAGTTATTTTTTCAGAAAGATAGATGCAAAAATACTCAACCAAAACTCATAAATAGCATCCAAAGACAGATCGAAAAGATCATCTATGTGATCAAGTGGGCTTCATCTGAGAGAAGCTGGAGTCATTTCACATATGAAAATCTGTCAATGCACCATATAAACAAACTGAATGGAAAAAAACACATGATCATCTCATTTAGTTTTGACAAAGCCTTTGAAAATAATCTAAAACTGCTTCATGATAAATATCCAGGAAAGAACAGCAATGCAAGGTACATAACTAAACATAATATAGGCAATATACAGCAAACCAATAGTCAACATCAATCAAAACCCAAATGTATTTCTCTAAAATCAGGGATAATATGAGGCTGCCCACTCTTACCATATGTATTGAAGAGAGACTTGGAAGTTGTAGCTAGAGCAATAATAAGACAACTGAGGGAAATCAAGTAAATATAAATTGGAAAAGGAGAACTCAAAGTATCATCATTTACAGATGAATGTTTCTGTGCATGGACTGGCACCTTGGAGCCCATTCCCTCCAGAGAAACACCTAACCTAGTCTTGATATTAGGATGAGAAAATTGGACTTGCCTGGAGTGGATGCTGAGCTAATTTACCTTGGAAACTATTGCCTTTCCTGGGGAGGGGATGAGGAGGATAGGGAGGAGAGAGGAAGAAGTCTGACTGGAAAGGGAGTTAAAGAGTGGGATACATGGATAAAGAGACTTTATTCTATGAAAACAAATAAATAAATAAAATTTTTTAAAAAGAGTAAATCTTTACACTTAGAATGGAGCTAAAAAAATCTACCAGAGAACACCTTGAGCTAATAAAAAACATGAGTGAACTGACTGGTTATAAAATTAACTTACAAATTATTATCTCTCCTGTGTATCATTTGATAAATGATCATAGAAAATAATCAGGTCTAAAACACTCTTCACAGTATCCACAAATAATAGAAACTATCTTAGTTTAACTCTAACCAAGTGTGGCACTATTAAGATGTGGAGCCTTGTTGAAAGAAGTATGTAACTGTGTGGGGTGGTTTTGAGGTATCTTTTGCTCAAGCTTTACTCTTGTGACAGATCATCTTCTGTTGCCTGGACAATGTAGATCTCTCAGCTACTTTTCAAGCCCCATATCTGTCTATACAATATCATGCTCTCCACCACAATGGCAATGGACTGAACCTCTAAAACTTAAAATGAACCACCCCAATGAAATATTTTTAATACATTTATATGATTTTTTTCCATTTTTATTTTAAAAGTTTTTTTCTATATCTACCACTGCTCCCCTTCTGTCCTCCCAGTTCCCTCCCTCACCTTATCCCAAAGAGTACCAAGTAAAATCAGTTCAGTCTGGCATATCCAGTTGAGGTAGATCTGAGGCCCTCATCCCAGTATTAAGACTGAGTTAGGTGTTACTCTATAAAGATGGGCTCTGAAATGTCATTACATACACCAGAAACATAGTCTGATCCTACTGCAAGAGGCTTCACAAACTGCCTACAACATTTGACAGTCATCTACCATTGGAGGATTTAGTCCCTTTCTATGAAGTTTCCTCAGTGATTATTTGAGAGTCATTAAGCACTCAGTAGTTAAGGTCAGCCATCTCTAGGGGTCTCTCTTCATAATCCTGATTCCTTTGCTCATGTATTTCTCTCTTTAGCTAAACCAGAAGCTCAACCTTGTGCTTAGCTATGGATCTCTGCTTCTGCCTCCATCCATTAATGGGTGAAGGTTCTATAATGACAATTATGGTGGTCATTCATTTGATTATAGGGGAAGTCCTGTTTAGGCACTTTCTACTATTGCTTGGAGTCATAGCCTGGGACATCTTGTAGATTCTTGGTGGTTTACTTAGTACCAGGTTTCTTTCTAACCCCACAGTGGCTCCCTGTATCAATATATCTTTTCTCTCTCGGTGTTGTTCCTCTCACTCAACAGTCTCCTTATAAATATATTATAAGAGTGACTGTGGTCATCGTTTTTCTTCACAACAATAGAAACTCTAACTAAGACACCCAGCAAGTAAAAGACCTTTATGACAAGAATTTAAGTCTTCGAATAAAGAAAGTGAAAAAGATGTAAGAAGACTGACAGAACTTTCATGCTCTTGGATGCATAGAATTAACATAGTAAAAACAGCGATTTTACCAAAGGCAATCTAGAGGATCAATGCATTTCTTATCAAAATTCTGACACAAGTCTTTACATATCTTCAAACATTAATATTTAACATCATATGGAAAGATAAAACACCCAAGATAGCTGAAATAAAAATTCTGTAAATAAGGGAACTTTGGCAGATATCATGATTTCAGATTTTAATCTTTATTATACAGATATAGTATTAAAAACTGTATTGTTTTGGCATAAAAACAGACAGATTGTCAATAAAAATAAAGTGTAAGAAGGAAGAGGGACTGGGAGGAGGAGGAGGAAAGGATCCAAAAATAAATAAACAAGACAACAACAAAAGAGTAAAGAGACTCAACCAAATCAGCTTAGACTTACATTTATGTGAATGGTTGTCTTAATCAGAGAACCCAGACCACTCTGAAAAGCATTATTCCTAGGCAGATAGCCCTTGGTTCTATAAGATACTAGCTAAGCATAAGGCAGAATGTGAGCCCGTGAATGAGCCAGCAAGCAGCATGTTTTTGCTCTGATTTTCTTCAGTGTTACAGCGTACTATAGCCCATTAAAAAATTCAAACACTACTCTTGTTCCTAGACTTCTCTTTTTCACAGTATTTTTATCACAGCAAGAGAAAGAAATGCAGAAAAGTGTATAAGAAAGGCACATCTATATGAATCAATATGGTTTGTAATCAAGAGAAAAATCCACTCAGCAACCTCTGGGCAAAGAGATGGTGGGATTTAGACAGCAGTGATTCACCAGTAAATACATGTGCACTCCTCTACATTAGCGTCTTCTATTTTTTAACCCAGCAATTTCTCTGTGTATCTCCAGATGTCCTAAACCTTATTCTATAGTCCAGGCTCACTTGTACCTAAGAGATCCACCTGTCTCTGCCTTGATAAGTGTTTAGATTAAAAGCATTTATCACCATGACTAGCTGTGTCCTGTCCTTTCAATCTCAAGAGAAATGGCCTTGGATTTCCTCTGAAGTTCATCAGCACAAGGCTCCCCCTGAGAATCCCCTTCATCTGGAACTATACTACTTTCAATATAAGTTCAGAGCTTCCCAGGATGAATACAAAAGCCTGTCTGGACTCATCCTACATTAGATGAAATTCTGAGTGCTGAAGAGCACAGTGATCAGGAAAGAAACCCTGTACCCAACCTGTCCTGAACATATCAGAGAAGTTTACATTTGGTTCTTCACCATGCTTTTAAGAGCTCTACACATGAAATTAAAGTTCTCCCAATAATCTATAGGAATGATCACAGGGTACATGCTCATAGCTTCAGAAAATATTTACTTGTAGCCATAATTCTATCAGAATAACTTCCGTCTCTGTCCCCACTAACCTTCACCTCACCCTATACCCTGCTCTCATCTACTGGATCTTTCCTTCAGCTGAGAAGAGCTTTCTGCATGGAGACCATGAAGATTTACTCCCTCCTGACATCTCTTATAGGGGAAGACAAGATTACCCATCAGGGTATCATCTAGGATAGGGCAAAGTTGATGCAAAAAGACAGACCTAGATGTATGAATGTATACATGCCCAACACTTAATGGTAGAATGTTGCCTTGAAATCCTCCAAAGGAAGATGGGGCCCATTGTCCTTTCAAGTGCATGCAGGTCACTTCTTCCCAAACAATGAGCAAATAAAATTCTTCATAAAACTCTTCTTGGACCATTCTTCTGGATCATTAATTTGACTGGTGACATTGGAAAAAAAAAGATTTATCTTCATTAGTACTCATTAATTAGTTAGTCTCTTTTCAGCCCTTTCTGCAGGGATTATATAAATACTACCTCCCCAGAGAATTGGAAACCTATAGCTATTTTGATATATGGCATAATTAATAAAAGTAGCCCAAAATATCAGAGGACAGAGTCATCAAGAGAGCCAAGTCATGAAAGTCAGGGAATGGTGACCCAGGTTTTTAATCCCAGCACTTGGGAGGCAGATGTCCTCTGAATCTCTGTGAATTCAAAGTTGAACAAAACCAGGCAGTGGAGATGTACCCCTTTAATCCTAGCTCTATGGATGTTAAACAAGCTAAGCAGAGAAAGAAATATAAGGCAGGAAAAGGCAGAATTTCTGCCCTTTTTTCTAAGTGCCAAGTCTGAAGACTTGTGGAGATAGGACCTAGCCCGTTCAGTCTGAGGAGTTGGCTAGTTGAAAACTGGCAATGGTTTGTTCCCTGACTCTTGGATAAGTCAGCTTTTCCCCAATATCTAGCTTCAGGTTTTATTATAATACGAAATAGAATTTGTACTGTTGGAACCTGGCTGCAATAACATGGTTCAACTTAAGATTTCATTTTGTTCCCCTCAGTTGCTTTGCAATTTGTGCTTCCTGAGAATGTGTCCTGTGATGGATTCTCATCACTCACTGTGGTTTTCCTCTGTACTGCTTGTGCTGAGTAGCTTCCTGTTACAGGGTGACCCTTCCTTGACCCCATGTTTTGCAGTGGCTAATGAGGGTATAAAAGCTGTCAGAGTGCTGTGGAATAAAGGCTCCTCCTGCATGGAAACCAAGATGGTGTCCTGAGTGCTGTTATCTACCCTAATGTCCCTCGGCAGTCCCTCTCTTTGACGTGCAGACACTGCATTGTGCAATACAGTGCAGACAAAGTGATCAGCTGAGTCTCAGTGTCACAAAGACAAATAGACATAATGGAGATACTCTTTTTAGTGCAGACAGACCCAAGGCAAAGATGCAGCAGATGTCAGACCTGGATGAATCATTGTTCTCTGAGAGCATGGGGATGCTTATCAGACTTGTTGCTCAATGTGTTATTTGTAGGGAAGTTGAGAGGGATGCAGGCCAGCATTTGAGAGTGGAAGGGATTGAGCAGTGCCTTGTACTCAACCCCACCCCCCCCAGCCCATTGGTTGCTAGGAAGCGTCCTGTCTGAGAAGAATTTCAGTCCATAAGGAGGAAGCACAGTAGAGCTTAAGTTCTGTGTTTGAGCTGAGGCTCTTCTCAGAGGGAAAACAGCACAGCAAGAAGATTGATGGAGGAATCCTCTGTGCTGCTCTGCAAGGGGTGTAGCCCCTGGCAAAGGCTTCTGCTCACAGGTAAGTGAGCCCACTCTTTGATCCTGTGCAAGGGGAACTAAAAAGCAAGGTGGAGTCCTGTAAAGAGGACAGGAGCCCAAAATGAAACTCAAGGTTTCTGTTTGCAATTATGGAGCAAGAGACACAGTGAAGGACAGAGACCCCAAAGCCTGAATCTCTCAGAAAACAGGAGTTGATGATTCTAAGAGAAAAGATAAAAGCCTCTAACACTCCATACTCATTGGAAATTAGATTGGCTGCAATGTTCTGAAGACAGCTGTTCCCAAATGACAGCATGACCCTCCAAATAGAAATCAAATAAGGGCAGGACAGTGAGATGTCTTAGTGTGTAAAAATATGACAACCTGGAACCAATTCTCAGCTCACACGCAGTAGATGGAAAGAATAAACTTCTACAAGTTCTATGCTGTTCCCCACATAGGTGCTATGACATGCAGGTACACATGTATATCCTGATACATATATTTGTAGCATACATCTTTATATGTGCACAAGGACACACCAGACTTCACAAATACACACAAATATTTACATAAAAAACCTAGAATTATTTATTTCACACCTGAATGTAATTATTGTCATAAGTTCCAAACCTAGGAGCTATGAAAATACATCTATGGAGGCACATTTTTCCTCTTATTGTTCCTTTCTTCGTCCTTTATCCTCTTGTGTCTAAGTTTTGCAAAAACTGAAACTTCCAAAATGAACAAATTAATCCTACTTTTAAAAACTCCTGTTCTGGGCTAGACATATGGCTCAGAGGTTAAAAACTGGCTGTTAATCCAGGAGTCCTGAGTTCACTTCCCAGCAACCACAAGGTGGCTCACAACATCTACAATGATATCTGGTACTCTCTTCTTGACTGCAGGCATCAGAACACTGTATACATAATAAATAAATAAATCTTTAAAAAGAATTTCTGGTTCTGCTGGTAGTGGTGACTCAGATCTTTAATGCCATCATTTAGGAGGCAAAAACAGGTCATCTCCATGAGCTCAAAGAAAGCATGATCTATATAGCAAGTTTTAGGACAAGCAAGAATACACAGAAAAACCCTGTCTAAAAAAAAAAAAGAAAAGAAAGAAAGAAGGAAAGCAGAAAGAAAGAAAGAACCTCAAACCAAAACCAAAATGCAAGGAAAAAAAATAAAAATGTCCGTGGTTCTTGTGGACCTTCATGTTAAGATGAAGCTATAGGTTGACTAGAATCACAAAGGGAACAGGGAAAAAAATCACAAAGTGAGGACACTTCAGAGGGGGAGTTTAGAGTGGCATTGCTCCTCCCAAGAAATACTCTATGTGAGAACAGATATGATACACTGAGTGAGGAACTAAGTAGACACCTGATCAGAGAATTCTTAAGTTATTGACACAATCAGACACCTTGAGTCAATGAAGTCAATTTGCTCATGCCTGCAAAGGAAGGTGGACATATCACTGCTCAAACAAACTAAAGATGACTGATGATCACATCCATTTAATATTGGTGGGTTTTTTTCAATTTTCTTCTAGCCTCCATTTTAACATTCTGGAACCTGTCCACCATTACCTGTGTGAACATTGAATCAGTGCCAACCCATGTGACTGAAGGAGAAGACATCTTGTTCCTTGTCCATGATTTGCCACAGAATATTTTAGCCTTTGCCTGGTTCAAAGGTCTCACAAATCTCAATCGAGGAATTGGAATGTATGCACCACACAGCAATGAAACTATTTCAGGTCCTTTGTACAGTGGCAGAGAGATAATATATAGCAATGGATCTCTGCTGCTTAAAAAAGTCACCAAGGAGCAAGTAGGATTCTATACTCTGCGGACATATAATAAAAATTCAAAAGTTGTATCAAAAACATTCACGTACCTCCATGTGCATGGTAAGTAATTTATTGTAAGCTTATAAGCTAGTTGAAGTTTATTTGACTAGACACATACAGGAAAGTATTCTGTGCTCACTTTTCAATGCATTGTGCCTTGAGTTGAAGTTTGAGTATTTAGCATAGGACACATGTTGTACAGAATGGCAATAGTTCACAATCTTTCATTTGACTTCACTATGCCTGCAGGTAGACTCAAGCATGGTGAGTAACTGAGCGAAGGTATCAGCCTTTGTCTAGGCTTTAGAGGGTCTCACCAGGAATATCTCCTTGAGAAAGACGCAAAGGAAATCAACATTGTGCCTTGTTGGAAAAGAGTGAGATCTTCACGGAAATATGAACACCAGAATTCTCTGTCCCAGACTCCTACAGGTGTTCATAAGAAACATTTGATAAGTGTTAGCTCTTTACTTTTTAATGGAAGAGAACAGTGCTCCCTAAACATTAAAGACTTCTGATGTGTGGAACCAGACAGGGCATTGTCATGAGAGCCTTGGTTGGCCTACATCCCTTGGCCATATTCTTCAGAGAGTCAACAGTGGAGCATAGCTTAACAGATGTCCAAGGCATTAACTAACTTTTCTGTTGGGCATATGAAATTTTATATGGAGGCTATGGCTCTCAAGAAGAGGGACCAAGAACACAGGTTTTATGTACAAGTGCTTGTCCTCTAGTCTAGCTCAGGGAATTCTCTCCTGAAGGCAAATGGCTAAAGAATGTGCTGATGTGACAGCTTCCCAGACATGAGCTGTAGTTCCCCCAGTGATCACAGCGATGTCATCAAGATACACAATGAACTTGTAGAAAAGTATTTTCCTGAACTATTAACCTACCTAGTAGTCTGTTTCCACCCTGTATTTACAAAAGTGGAAATAAATGTCATAGCATTCTCAGACATTCTGACTGCTTAATGTGGCTGCTTCACTCTGAGAAGATCATGTTCTGTTTCACACTTTACATGTTTCCTTTGAGAAATGCAGGATATTCATGAGGAATCAACTAAATAAGGTCCAAGGCATCTCAGAAAGACCAAGGAGCACATGGGTTAGCAAACAGAGGAAGTGGGAACATGGTCTTGATAATTTTTTACAAAAGTCAGGTCACTTCCTCTCACACACAAAATGTGAGACTTCTGATGCATTTTGTGCTTTTTACCTCTGTCAAAAACCAGTCTGATGGTGACTTCAATGAGAAAATATTTGACATGACTCACCTGGTTTCTTTGGAGCTTGAAGGCCAGTTTTGCCTCCTTTTTACTGAAACCAAATTCTATGCTTCCAGACCATTAAAAACACAGTACAGTCTGGGTACCAAGCTTGGTTTCTTTGTCACCCAATCGTGCAAATATTCCTTCTGGTGCTAACTAACTTAGACCATGACATAGCAGAGTGCAGTTCAAGAGTCAGCTGCTATTATCATGTGTCACATGGATGGTCATCATCCTTGGCTTTAATTCTACATTCTAAAGGACAGAAGCAGAAAGAAAGGGTGGGAAAGGAACACAGGACAGCACTAAAACAGGAGTGACACAGAGCCATCATCAGCTAATAGTACTCTAGGGGATGGTCCTTTCTGGGAAGATGCTCATCTCAGATGGCAGAAGGTCAGCAGAGTTTTGGGGTAGTGTTAGAGCATAAGTAACCTCAGAGAGATGACAGATATGCCTACTGAGACAATGGAGAACCCTCTGTGCACCTCTTCAAAGGGTACCACATCTCAGTGGTTTCTGCTTAAATGTGAAGAGACCAAGAGTTGATAGTTTGTCATAGGAAAGGATTCAGTCTGGGTCTCCTGTGTGGCACAAGGTCATGAGAGGAGTCTCAGTGTTTGTAGGGGAGAAGACAGAGAGGAAGAGATTTTCAAAATTAGAGAGATCTCATTGAATATTGAACAGCTAGGATGGGGGAGATAATATTTAAAGTTAATAAGCCTGACCACAATATTGTAAATGCTGATGCTCTCAGTTTGATGGCCCACATTTTAAAAAATCACACCAACATGAGTCAGTGACATAGCTGATGGGTATGGTTATTTGCTTTATTGTCTGATGTGCTGAGACAAATGAACAGAAATCTCTGACCTCCACTTAAGTTCTGTGTTCTTGATTCCCCACCGGACTAGTCCTTACTCTACTCACACACATGTATAATATGTAAAGAAGTATAAGAATTCAAAGCAAAGGAGATGTACCAATACTGCATCCTTAAACCTATGAGTTTCTTAAATAAATTCATGGGCATACAGGGCTAAGGAACATCATTCAGTTATTCCATCTCCATGTGTAGCTTAGTCTTATCTAAGCATCCCTTTTTAAAAATACATAAGGAAACTCATGGCTGTCATAATGTCCCAGTTCAAGTGGACTTGGTGTAAAGAAAGCTAGATGGTAAAGTCATGTGTTGACTGCAACCCTTGGAGGAATAGAACAACAATGATGTCAGAGTGAGAAGACACGTATCTGTAGGGAAAGAGGTTGGGCAGGCATCGCCCCAACATCATTCACTGTAAATGTGAGCAGGGGTCTAATGGCAGTCTTCTAGGGCAATGTTGACAAGTAAAGAGAGAGAGAGCCATACCCAATGACAAGTGTGGAGACACTGAGAACATGAAGGTAATGTGATGACCTCTACCTACCAAGTAGGACAGAGAGATACACCCAGAAACCTGGGCTGAGAAATGGACACAGCTACTCAGAACAGAGGACCATGTCTTAGTCAAATATAAACATTCACATTTACATGGATATCTTTTCTGCCATCTAGGTTTCGTTTGGAAGTGTGAGAATCTTGTTGCCAAGCTCATAATTGAATCAGTGCCACCAAGAGTTGCTGAAGGGGAGAGCGTTTTCCTACTAGTTCACAATCCCCCAGAGAATATTGAAGGCTTTATCTGGTACAAAGGAATACCTGTGTCTAAGAACATTGTAGCTGTCCGATATAAACCAGAAAGAAAATCAACTGTGTGGGGGCCTGCATACAGTGGCAGAGAGAAGTTGTATAGGGATGGATCCCTGCTGCTACAGGATGTCACTCAGAAAGACCCTGGATTGTACACTCTACAAACTCTGAGAAGAGATGTGAAAAGCGCAGAAGCTCATGTGCACCTACAGGTACACAGTAAGTGATTCTCTGATTGTTCAGTGCTGGGTGGGGTCTGGCACACAGGACTGTTATTGTGGGCATAGCTTCCATTCCCTCTGCAATTTTTTCCAATATGGAGGTTTGAGCACTTTTTGAACGACACACTGGTGGAGAAAAGTGACCATAGATGAGCTTCCTTCTTCTGACTCCACCTGCATTAAGGAAGACCTTTTGGAAAAGAATTCAACTTTGTTTCCTGGGGCTCTACCAGGGTGTCCTAAATTCAGTCATCTTTCCAAGGCTTTACTAAAATGACCCAAGGGAGCTTTATGTCCTGCTGTCCTCTTTCCTCCTCTCAAAGATGATAAAGAACAATGGTTTTAGAACATCCATATCAAAGTGAGGGTACTTGTTCATTCCAAATTAAGAGTATTATAAATAAAATCCAGAGACTGGTACACAGACCATGGAGGAGAGCTTCCTATTGGCCAACTCTTCTTGCTTGCTCAAACAGCGCTCTTATATCACCAAGGACACTTATACCAGGGAATAAACTGTCTGCATTGGTCTGAATAATTTTGAATCAATCCACAACTTAATAAAAATATGTATTTTCTTTTTTAAGTTGACATAAAACTAGCCATGCTAGTGAAGATCTGAGTCTCTCTTGATTAGACTGCTACCAGCCTCCACTGAGCCCTAGACCTAAAGGTTACTTGACAGCAACAAGTTCATTTATTAGTGGAAGTCAGTAGTTTATTGCTGTTTCAAAAGAAACAAAGGAACAAACCTTGAAAGTAAAAGTTTTAGGCATGTTGAGTTCAAGGGAAGTATCATTTCAAATCCCAGTGTGCATGAGTGTGCTCAATATCTGACTAAGATCAGTGAGGGAGCAGCTAGGAGATGTTCAAATGGAGAATTGCATACAGAAAAATGACAATTTCGAGAGCACTGTTGGAAAAGAGGTGGTCATGTTTCTTAATTTTATTAAGTCATTTAACACACACACAGACACACAGACACACACACACACACACACACATCTGCAGCTTTAGGATAAGTGAGTGGGTGATGAAACTATCTGCTTGGGATGGAGGTCACCATGTTTTTCTTACAAACACAACAATCCTTATGTGATGACGTTTATTTATTTTCATTTCCAGCCTCCCTTTCTCTGTGTGGTAATCCTCAACTTGAGATCCACCCGGTGCCTCCATATGTAGCTGAAGGGGATGTTGTTCTTCTCCAAGTTCATAATCTTCCAGAAGATGTGGTAGCCTTTGCCTGGTACAAGTCAATGGATAAGGACGAGGTCCTTAAAATAGTAGAATACAGAAAAGCCATCAATTTCACAACCTGGGGTCCTATGCACAGAAGACCAGGGATGGTGTATAATAATGGATCCCTGATGCTCCAAAATGTCACTGAGAATGATGGAGGAATATACATACTAGAAGTTATGAACAAAGACTTCAAAATTGAAAAAGCATACGTGGAATTTTATGTAAAGAGTAAGTGACTATTTTCTCTAGCTGCTGTAAGGCTATTTTACTTCAAACACTACACTGTCAGGATTGGGTTCCCCTGCTTTATATGCCACTGCATTGTGGGGCCTTACAGTATGGAGTAGACATACTGCAGTAGATCAGAACCCCTAACTTTCCTCTATCTGCAGAGTAGAGAAAATGTACTCGGTAAACTCTGTCCTATGATTTCACCCTCAGTGTAGAAGCCCAGGGTTCTCACCAGGCATATGTCCCCAGAAAGACTGTGATTCAGGCACATTCTGTTTGGTGAAGACATGGGGTCATCACAGAGAGCATCAAAGAGCCTAGACTCCAAACCTTTGTCTCTGGCTTGACTCAAGGTAACATTAGGGATCTTTTAGTCACTGATTATGTGTCCTATCATCACTGACAGAGAACAAGGCTTTACTTACTATCCAAGTAAGTATAATCCAGAATGTCAAACCAGTTGTGTACTGACAGGACAGCTGCAATTAGCTAGATCACCTGTGTATGTTTTTATAAGACTCAGGGGACAGGTGTATGGGTAATAAGCCTACTGTTGTGATCAGCTTATGAGACTTCACATGAAAGTCAAGTTATCAGTGGCAGAAACAGAATAGGCAGCTACTCCAGATTTTTCCTTCTCCTCAGGATCCAGTCTAGGAAATTCTATTCTGCAGGTAGACATTAACAGATGCTGCCAAGTGAGCAGCTTCCCTATCCCACCATCATATAATTATTTATAACTAAATTTAACTCATGTGTATAACAATTATCATGCTCTCTGTGTCCTTTTATGGGGAAGCAGAAAGACAAGAAGCAGTGACAGAATCAGGGTGACAATCACTGGGTGGCAGATCCAAAGAATAATACATGTCTATAGTTACAGTTGCAAATTCTTCCTTTGAAACCTTTATAAAGTATGAACTAAAGGAAACCTAGATGAACTCCGTGGACTACTATCATTTGGTATCCTTATTTGTTTCCTTACAGAGCCTGTGAAGCAGCCCTTAGTGGAAATCATTGACACCACAGTTGCAAAACTGAGATTTCTGCGCTTCACGTGCATTTCACCTGACACTGATATTTCTATCAATTGGATCTTCAATAACCAGAGTCTTCAACTCACAGAGAGGATGACTCTGTCCTCAACAAACTGTGAGCTCAGAATAGATCCTGTCAGGAGAGAGGATGCTGGAGAATATAAGTGTGAGGTCTCCAATGGATTCAGTTTAAAGACCAGTCTCCCAGTCCGGTGGCCATGATAAGTGAGTGACTTCTCCTCATATACTACAGTACTATGCTAGCATTTGTTTATCAATGGGGTACAAAATAGAAATGTTATGTAGTGAAAACAATTAGTTACTGCTCAGGTACAGCCAGCATGATGACCCATAAATATAACCCTGGGATACAAGTATGTACAAAGAAAGACTAAGATTTTTAAAGTGAGCTTGTCTTAAAAATAATATGCTAAACAAAAGTTCAAAGGCATTAAGGGCTTAGGTTGATTCTTCTTAACCCCAAAATGGGTCCCTCTGTTAAGATATCTATTCATTGTTCTGCCTATCTTTCCCTCCCTCAACTCTATCATCCATTAGCTCATGTTCTCCTTTGACATCCCTTACCCATTTCTCAGGAGATCTTATCTATTTCCCCTTCCTAGGAGGATCCATGGATGCTTCTCTTAGGATCCTCCATGTTACCTAGCTACAGAGCTTCAGAGATAAGCAATGGGTCAAGTTCCCAGTTCAGTCAAAATGGAAAAGGGATTATATGAGCAACATGGTCAAAATAATGACAGAAAAACCCACTGAGACAGCTGACACCAGTTACTAGGAGTCTATTGTCTCTGGATTGACAACCAAGGAACCTGCATGGGATAGAACTAGACCCTCTCATTATACATGACAGTTGTGTGGCTTGGGCAGATTGTGGGGCCTCTAGCAGTGGGACCAGGATATATATCACTAGTACATGAACTGGCTTTTTGGTACCCATTCCCTATAGAGAAATAGCTTAATCAGCCTTGATACAGATGAAATAGTCTTGATCCTGCTTCAACTTGACATACCAGTGTTTATTGATTTCCATGCCAGGAAGGAGATAAGGAGATGGGGAGAAGAGTGACCTGTAGTGCTGGAGGGGAAGCGCATTTGAACAAGGGGATACATGGATAAAGAAATGAGACTTTATTAATAATACAAATGAGAAAAAATAAGCAGACCTCCCAGGAATATCTACAAAACATGACATGACAACTTATATTAGACTTGCCACAGCCCCTCATATCCCATCTGACTCAATGGAGTAGAAAATAAATGGTCAATAGGGCAGGTAAAACAGTTAGAGGTGTCCGTCACTTGCAGTGTTAGGAGGTCCACAATAATACTCACGTTCTTTACCATGACTTTATGCTGACTTCCAAACACAAACCAGTACAGAACACATGATTTTCACTTTATTCTGTGAAATTCTCTACCAGCTCTGCTCATCTGTTTATGTGTTCCATGTTTCCACCATGTCCTTGACCCCTGTGGCTTCAACAATCCATTTTTCCCATATTTGGTGGAGGTTTCCTGGCACTGCCAAGTGTCTGGCTGTATGTGTCTGCATATGTCTATTTACATATGTTGCTGAATGATGCCTCTCTCATGACTATTAGGATGGACACTAATATATTAGATAACAGAACATTATTAACCATTACTGTTTTTTTAGTTGTCTTTGGTTTTATTCTGAATTTTTGAGGTGTCTAGCCTCTGGTACCTGGCCATCCAGGCAGTATCAGGTCTGGGCTCCCCTTCATGGTATAGGCTTTAATTTCTACCAGTCATTCATTGTCTAATTTCAGAAGCTGGATTAAATTATTTTGTTAGTACATATTTCTGGAAGCACAGATTTTAGGTCAAATATTTTGTGGCTGGATTTGTGCTCCAGTCCTACAGACAGATGTCTTCTGTAGTTGTAGGAGATTGCTGGTTCAGGTTATCTATCTTTCATTACCACCAGTCTTTAATTGGATCAATTTTGAATATTTCAGGGAGTTTTCACTGTAGTATATTTCTACATTGCTCCCAAAATGCCCCCCCAAACTGTAGTTATTACCCTAAGTACTTATTTCTTCCATCTACCTTCCCCCATCTGTTTCCTCCTGATCCTATCTCCAACTGTCTCCCATCAATCCACACTCTTTTCTTCATGCCAGGGTTTCACATGAGTCTTCCTTGTTACTTATTCCTGTGACCAAACAGAACACTGAAAAGCTTTGTGCAATATTAGTTTACAGTAATAGAGCTCAGATGGGTATGTCTGTTCATCAGTTTCAGAAATTTTTGTAGAATCTTTAGGATTTTCAAAAAAATGAATTCATGTCATCTGAAGATCTATTTTGCAGGCAATTAATTGGCCACACTTTACTCATTTGTATTGCCCAATTGTTCTTCCTAGGACATCTGAGAGAATACTGAAGAAAAGTGGGTATGACAGCATGCTGTGTTGATCCTGGTTTTTAGGGGGGAAACTACCAGTGTTCCCACTGGACTGAGCCCCAATGCTGGCCTCTCTTATACCCCTAGATTGTCTGTTTTCATCATTAAAAATGGTTTACTTTTGTCAAATGTCTTTATTAATTCAGTCTTATGGGTTATTAATTAAATGACTTTTGGGTTTTTTTATGATTCTATCTCTGTTGATTCTGGGGATCTAGGTATTTGTCTGTTCCATGTAAATCATTCTAAAATTGCCCCCATGATTATTGAGTAATCATTGATATTTGTAATCTGAAACATGGAACACAAGTTCCCAAATCTTATTTCTAGTGTTAATAATGTTACTCTTTTAAAAACAAGATTAATCAAAATAAAAGTCAATATCATGAATTGCATTGAAGAATAAACTCTTTTACTGTTATTAAAAAGTGCATTCTTGTGTTCTGGAACTGGGTTCTGTCTGTGGTGTGTGTCTACACACACTCCTAGGCAGACAGGAATAGGCTTTGGCTATGAGGGGCTCCTCCAGCTGGTACTAAAACAAGGGTACTGGCTCTGTCACCCTGCCTCCAACTGCATCAGAAAACAAGGGCTGAGGACTTTGAAATCCAGACTGAGACTCCGCCTAGAGGTGAGGTGAAGTCAGCAGGGCCCAGTACTTGAATACCAATCCCTGCCCAGAGAAATCGAGTTCCAGGACTGGGTTCTATCTGTAGTGAGTGTCTAAACACACTCCTTAGCAGACAGGAATAGAATTTGGTGGTGAGGGGCCCCTCCAGCTGCTCCTAAAACAAAGGAACTTGCTCTGCCAACCCGCTTCCCATTGCACCAGCAGAGAAAGATGAGGACTTGACAGATCGCTTCCCAGAGCAGAGTCAGAGATAGAGCAGACCCCTTGCTCAGAGGCAACAGAAGACACACAAGCCCTCTTGCCACAACTGACCAGGAGACACCTAATTGTGAACCACTGAAGCCATGGGCAGACACCAGAGCAAAAGTACATATAAAAATATAAAGAACAACAAGGTAACACCAGAAGAAAGTGGTGGTTCTACAACTACAATACCTGAACAGAGTAATGAGGAGGAAGCAGAAGGGAGCAATACCAAAAATACCTTTATGAAGATCATTGAAGACCCCAAAGAAGATATGAAAAATTCCCTTAAAAAATAGAAGAAAATACCAACAAAAAATTGGAAGAGATGAACAAATCTTTGAAAGAAAACCAAGAAAAGGCAAACCAAAAATGAAAGAAACATCCCAGGAATGAAAAACTGAAATAGAAGCAATAAAAAAGGCACAAAATGAGGCTCCGAAGGAGATAAAAAACAGGAAGAAAAAAGCTTAAACTACAGATACAAGCAAAACAAACAGAATCCAAGAGATGGAAGAGAGAATCTCTGAAGCAGAAGATTCAGTAGCTGAAATAGATATATCAATCAAAGAAAATACTAAAACCAAAAACATCATAAAACAAAATGTTTAAAAAATCTGGGACACCATGAAGAGACCTAACTTGAGAATAATAGGAATAAAAGAAGAAGAATACCACCTCAAAGGCACAGATAACGTTTTCAATAAAATCATAGAAGAAAACTATTTCCATCTTCGACTCATTTTGTGCCTATTTTATTGCTTCTATTTCAGCTTTCATAACTTGAAGATGGAAATGCCAATAAAGATACAAGAAGTTTACAGAACTCCAAAAAGATATGACCCCCAAAAATATCTGCATATCACATAATAATCAAGACACAAAACATACAGAACAAAGGAAAATTTTTAAGAGCTGCAAAAGAAAAGGGCCAAGTTACCTATAAAAGCAGACCCATCAGAATAACACATGACTATTCAATGCAAACCATAATGCTATAAGAGCTTTATCAGAAGTTATACAGACACTAAAAGAGCATTGCTGTCAAACTAGAATACTATACCTTACAAAATTATCAATTACTATAGATGGAGTAAATAAGATATTTCTTGAGAAAGGCAGACTGAAACAATATCTATCTACCAATCTAGCAATACAGAAAGCTTTAGAGAGAAAACTCCAACCTAAGACCCCAGATACACCCATGAAACAGCAAACAATATTCCCACAGAAGAATACCCCAGAGAAAGGAAATACAAACAAGTTACTACCAAAAATAGCAGGAAATATCAATCAGTGATCACTAATATCCCTTAATATCAATGGACTCAAATTTCCTATAAAAAGACACAAACTAACAAGGATGGATACAACAACAGAAGCCCTCCTCCTGTTGCCTACAAGAAACACCTCAACCACAAAGACATACACAGGCTTAGAGTAAAGGGTTGGGAAAAAAATTTCAGTCAAATGGTCCTAAGAAACAAGCTGGGGTTGCCATCCTAATAGCTAACAGAGTAGACTTTAAGCTAAAAGCAATTAAAAGGGGGCAAGATGGTCATTACTTATTCATCACAGAAAAAATTGTTCAAGAGATATGTATTTTGAATATTTGTGCCCCTAATATAAGGGCACCTACATATCTAAAAGAAACACTTCTAAAGCTCAAATCACACATCAATTCTCACACTCTAATAGCGGGATACTTCAGTACACCGCATTCACCCCGGACAGATCAACCAGACAGAGATTCAACAGAGAAATAACAAGTGTAACAGAGGTTATGATGCAAATGGATTGAATAGATATCTACAGAAACTTCCACCCAAAGGCAAAGGAATATACATATTTCTCAGCTCTTTATGGAACTTTCTCTAAAATTGACCACATAATTGGTCATAAAACAAATATCAAAAGATACAAAAAATGAAAATAACCCCTTGTAATATATTGGACCACCAGAGCATAAAATTAGAGTTCAACAACATGAAAAATCAAAGAAAGCCTACCAACTCATGGAAACTAAACAACAGTCAGCTGAACCACCACTGGGTCAAGGAAGAATGTAAGAAAGAAATCAAAGTCTTCCTAGAATTTAATGAAAATGAATCCACAACATACCCAAACTTGTGGGACACAATGAAAGCAGGCTTAGGAGGAAATTTCATTGTCTTACATGGCTATTTAAAAAACTTGGGGTTTCAGTCGGGTTCCGGTTCTGGGACTAGGTGCTATCTGTGGAGCGTGTCCCCACATACTTCATAGCATACAGAGATAAACTTATGCTGTCAGGGTTCCCCTAGCTGTTGGCAAGACAAGGGATATTACAAGGCCACCCCGCCTCCAACTGCTCCAACAGAGAAGGACTGAGGACTTGAAATTCAGTCCCCTGCCCAGAGCAGAGTTATATATTTAATAGACCCCTTGTTCAGAGGTGACAGTAGACACACAAGCCTGCTTGCCACAAGTAACGAGGAGCCACCTAATCATGAACCACTACAACCATGGGCACACGCCAGTCCAAAAACATTTATAATTATATAAAGAAAAACAAGATAATGCCAGAAGAAGGTGGTGGTCCTACAACTACAAGACCTGAACTGAGGAATGAAAAGGAAGCAGAAGGAAGCAACACTAAAAACACCTTTATGATGATCACTGAAGCTCTCAAAGAAGATATGAAAAATTCCCTTAAAGAAACAGAAGAAAATACAACCAAAAAATTGGAAGAGAAGAATAAATCTATGAAAAAAAACATGCCAGGAACAAAAAAAAAATGAAGTAGAAGAAATAAAAAAGGCACAAAATGAAGCAAAAATGGAAATAGAAATCCTGAGAAAAAAGCTGAAAAAACAGATACAAGCATAACCAACAGAATCCAAGAGATGGAAGACAGAATCTCTGAAGTGCAAGACTCAGTAGCTGAAATAGATATATCAGTCAAAGTAAATACTAAAACCAAAGAGCTATAACACAAAATGTTTAGGAAATCAGGAACACCATGAAAAGATCTAATTGAGAATAATAGGAATAGAAGAAGAAGAATACCAGCTCAAAGGAACAGATGATTTTTTTAAATAAAATCATAGAAGAATACATTCCTAACTTGAAGATGTAAATGCCTGTAAAGATACAAGAAGTTTACAGAACCCCAAATAGATATGACCCCCCAAAATATCAGCATGCCATATAATAATCAAGTCACAAAACATACAGAACAAAGGAAAAATTTTAAGGGCTGCAAAAGAAAAGGGCCAAGTTACCTATAAAAGCAGACCCATCAGAATAACACATGACTATTCAATGGAAACGATGAAAGCTAGAAGGGCTTGGACAGAAGTTATACAGACACTAAAAGAGCATGGCTGCCAAACTAGAATACTATACCCTACAAAATTATCAATCACCATAGATGGAATAAACAAGATATTTCATGACAAGGTCAGACTGAACAATACCTATCTACCAGTCCAGCGCTACAGAAAGCATTAGAGGGAAAACTCCAACCTAAGGACCCAGATAAACCCATGAAACCACAAGCAATCAATATTCCCACAGCAGAAACTCCACAAAAAGGAAATACAAACAAGTTACCACCAAAAATAGCAGTAAATATCAATCAGTGGTCACTTATATCCCTTAATATCAATGGACTCAACTCTCCTATAAAATGACACACACTAACAAGGTGGAAACAACAACAGAAGCCATCCTTCTGTTGCCTACAAGAAACACACCTCAACCACAAAGTAATACACAGGCTTAGAGTAAAGGGTTGGGAAAATGATCCTAAGAAACAAGCTGGGGTTGCCATCCTATTATCTAACAAAGTAGACTTTAAGCTAAAAGCAATTAAAAGGGACCAAGATGTCATTACTTATTCATCACAGGAAAAATTGGTTAAGAGGAGATTTCAATCCTGAATATTTATGCCCCTAATATATAGGTACCTACCTATGTAGGCCCAAGTAAGCCAGTGTGGGCTCTAATGTGTTGGGGAAAAAACTTCTTAGAGCGGTTCCTAATAAGATCTTGTAACTGAGAGAATAAACCTGCAACTGAACTGAAAGACCTTATAGGACCCGCTACCTCAAGAATTTTCAAGGCATTAACAACATAAACTGAATCAGAAATCAAGTTAAATGCACAAGAAAAGGTTTTAAAAACTTCTAATACTATTTGCAGTTCTGTTATTTGAGGGGTTCCTGGAGCAAATTGGCATTGGACCGGTGACTGGCCTTGGGCCATGTATGCCCCTACTCCGGTCTTAGAGCCGTCTGTAAACACATTAATTGCACCAGGAATAGGTTCTGTAGCTGTCACCTTTAGAAAAACAACAGGATGCTCCTTAAAGAAAGTCATTAATGGGTGTTGTGGATAGTGGTTGTCTAATTCACCAGAGAAGGAGCAACAGAGTATAGCCCAGTCATCAATGGTGGCACACAACACAGAAATTTGTGCTGCAGTGAAAGGCACCACAATGCTCTCTGGGAGCAGACCAAAAAACTATAAAGCCTGTTGAAGACCCTGCTGGGCCAACTCAGCAACAGCTGTGGGATAATGCTCAATACTCTTATTTGGGGAACCCTTGGGGTGTATCCATAGCACAGGTCCTTGTTGCCACAGCACCCCGGTGGGTTGTCTAAAAGTGGGCAATATACATAGCAACAACTTCTGATCCTCTTGTACTCGCATCAAGCATGACTGTCTTAACCTATCTTTTACCAACTCTAGTGTTTGATGCGCTTCTTTAGTAAAATGCCTAAGGGAATCTAGGGCAGGATCACCTTTAAGAATGTCGTATAGGGGTTTTAACTCATAATTTGCCAAATTTAGAAATCCCCTAACCCAATTTATATCCCCTAATAATTTTTGATAATCGTTCAAAGTCTTTAAATTGTCCTTTCTTATCTCTATCTTCTGGGGTTGAACTACTCGAGGAGCAATCCTTGCTCCCAAATAATCAACAATCTGAGTCAATTGTACCCTCTCGGGGGCAATAAAGAGCCCTTGGCGCTGGAGTGCTTTTACCAGTACTTCATAGGCTTCTTCTACCTCACCTCTCTGTTTTCCTGCTAACAGTATGTCATCCATATAAAGGACACAGCGCACCTTAGGAAACGCTTCACGCACTGGTTGCAGGGCATGCCCCATGTATAGCTGACACATAATAGGGCTATTAGCCATCCCCTGAGGCAATACGACACATTCAAATCTCTGATCAGGCTCCTCATGATTACATTAGGGAAGCGTGAAAGCAAATCTTTCTGTATCTTTTTTATATAAAGGTATGGAAAAGAAGCAATCTTTAATGTCTACTACTATGATATGCCATTGTGAAGGCAAGGCCATCAACAATGGAAGCCCTCATTGTACCGGGCCCATAGGTTGTATCTGATTATTTATAGCTCTTAAGTCATGCAATAATCTCCATTTTCCCAATCATTTCTTAATCACAAATACAGGTGTATTCCATGGCGAAGTAGAAGGTATGATATGCTTCTGTGCTAGCTGTTCCTGCACTAGTTCTTGGGCTGCTTTCAATTTTTCTAAAGACAGGGGCCACTGAGGGACCCATACAGGTTTCTCAGTTTTCCAGGTGATAGGAATGCCATCCTCAGTGGCCCCTATGAAAAACCCAATCCTTGCCTTGGCACTCTATATTGAGGCATGACAAGGTCCTTCCTACCCTGCAAGTGCTTTCCTAAACCAAATTCTGGGTGAAATCCCATGTCTTTTATCAACTTCTGGGATGTCACTGAATATTCATTGCAAAGCTTAAAGCCCATGTCTTTTAATAGGTCTCTCCCCCAGAGTGTAATGGGTAAATCAAGCACATAAGGTTGTATTCTGCCTGAGTGACCTTCATCACTTCT
>PVIH01007206.1:5000-102844 GCA_004025045.1 Sigmodon hispidus | reverse complement strand
CCTGATGCCTAGGACCCAGTAAGGACTTATTCAATGGCTCAATGAAAGCATCTAAGTTGATGCACTGGGAGGTAGCCCAGAAAGTAAAGTGCTTTCTTGAGTAAATGTGAAGATTGGAGTTCAGTGCCCAGTACCTACAAAGAAACACAAGTGGAGTGGTCACATCTAGGGGTTGCTGAGGAGAGGGACACTGGAGGAACTGGGGAGCTTGCTGGTTAGCTAGTCTACCTGGACAGTCAGACAATCAGGACAATGAGAAACTCTGCTGCAAGAATTAGGGTAGCCAGAGCTGAAGAGATGATTTAACAATGTAAGAGCACTTGCTGCTCTTGCAGAAGACCCAGGTTCAGTTCCTACCAACCCTAACTACAATTCCAGAGGGTATGTTATCTTCTGACCTCCACAGGCATCAGGCATGCACACTGTACAATACGTACATGCAGGCCAAACATTTATACACACAAAATTAAATAATCTTAAGAGATAAAAAAGCAAAGTGGAAGACTAGCAAACTGTCATGGGAGGAAGGTAAAAGCACTTGTTACCAAGCCTTATGACCTGAGTTGGATCCCTAGGACCACAAGAGAACTCAGTACTGAAAGCTGCAGATTCTACTCCAATTCTCTCTCTCTCTCTCTCTCTCATGCACACACACACATACACACACATGCATACATGCACGCATACGTGCACGCACAGACATGTACAATATCCATGTCAAATGCCTTACATTTCATTACAAATCAAAATGCTTCATGGTCCTCAGTCATTCTGAGCTCATTCAGATAACAATTTCACACCCACCCATGGTGTGTCTGTCCACTCTTTAAGCAAATTCCCCAGCCAGTCCTCATATTTTTGCACCCTAGAGCAGACTGTATATATTCAGATATTAAACTTCTTTTAAGTTTTCAAACAGGTAGAGAACATTAGAGTGACATTTTGACAAACACAATTTCCCATCGAGCATCCTTTGGCTAGGTAGGTATGTGCTTTGTCAAGAACTTCCCCAGCCCCTGCATGGTACTGGAGAGATGGCTCAGTGATTAAAAGCACTTGCTGTTTTTTCCAGAGGACCGGATTTTGTTTTGTTCACACACACACACACACACACACACACACACACGCACAAACACACATTGTAACTCTTATAACACCTGTAACTTCAACTCCAGGAGAGTCAATTCCCTTTCTGATCTCCTCAGTCATTCCTATACACACACACACACACACACACACACCCTCCAGTTTCCTATTTGCAGTTACTTGAATACAAAAAATAGCCTCTTTTGGAAAAAAACAACAACACATCTTCCACCTACGAAATTTTATTTATTTGAAAAAAAAAACACTCTGACTTCCAATGCATTTGAGCAACATTATAGAATACATACACTCCTTTGATAAATAAAAATGAATATAATAGTTTATATTAAAAAGCTAAAGATTCATGCTTTGAATGCATATTTAAAGCAAATTAAAATAACATTTACAAAGTGTTTCTTACTATAGGACCTCTGTTTAGACTTCATTTCAAGGGAATATCCTTTAGTCCCCTTGAATCTCAAACATTGTAGCAGATTTGTGTCATGTAACTGGATTTGCTTTGGTGCAGAATGCTGTGGTTGGTTTTCATGTTCCTAGACCTTGGGCATCCCTTACAAAACTTACTACTAGCAAGAGGATCAACATCATCTGTAGATTTGAGGGAGGCAGTGATGAAGACAACTACTGGGTATTTTATACTATAGAGGTAGTGGTTATGAACTTTGCACCTGGATCTAATAACTTATCATGCATGACATTTGCATAAGGTGATGTCATCAGTCCCCAGGGACAGAACATCACTTTGATGTACTCACATTCTGCTGTGTCTATAAGGAAGCATGTCTGAGACTTTGATATGGGAATCCAATGAATTATTTAGACCTCCCTGCCAAGCTAAAGCATTCCCAAGCAGTCTAGTTAATGAGAACATTTTATGTGATTCGTAGCTAAGCTTCCTCAAATGACTGGATTATTCAAAGCCCCATCTGTGTTTTGCCTCTGTAAAACTGAATCAATAAGTCTTCATTCCTTTGCTAACATTCAGTTGGCTTTAGAACATGGCAGAAAAGTGATCTCCATATGGAAGGATTCACACTCAAATTCTCTCCAGAAGTCTGAGTTTGGAGAGTGGTTCATTCACTTTACAGCAAGTGGTTAAGAGCACTGGCTGTTCTTTCAGGGGTTGGGATTTGGTTCTCAGAACCTTTGTGGTGGCTAACAACCATCTAGAATCCACTTTCAGATGCTCTATAGCTCTCTTCTGGCCTCTGTGGGCACTACACTCATGTGCAAAACCCCACATATTCTCTCTCTTTCCCCCACACACAACTAAACATTTTAAAACTTGAAAAGATAGCATGTCACCAATTGATCTTTTATGATTACTTCCTTTTCATAATTTGTGTGTGTGTGTGTGTACAAGTGTATGTGCACATATGTGTTGATGCTGAAAAAAAAGCCTCCAATATCATTCCTAAGGAACTATCTGCCTTTTTGAAAGACAGTGTCTCTCATGAGCCAGAAATTGCTAACTCCCCTTTGCTGGAATCAAAAGAATGGATCACCACATCTGGCTTTTATTATGTGTTTTCCTGGGTTTGAACTCATGTTCTTGTTCCTGTAATACAATCCCTTTACCAACTGACCCATCTCCCCAGCCTCTTTTGTGTGTCTTTTTATCCTTACACACAGCCTCTAAGACTATCCTATTACACTCGGTAGTCTAACATGCCACTGTTCTGAACAGAGATTTTTACAGCTCAGGATTGGCTCTGTTCAGTACAGAGAATTCAACAGAAGTATTCTTCTGGCTACTTTTCTTTTGTCACAGAAAATGTAACAGGCAGATCTTCTGGAAAATTAAGGGCAGATTATGTTAAGAAAGCCAGTGCAGTATGGATTTAAGACTCTTAGGACTATTATTTGTGGATAAACTTTGAAGGCAAGGCTCTCCTCTGACAGATTTTCTAGGGTAAAGCCCAGAGAAGTGAGAGCCTGGCTAAGTCAGAGAGTGTATTCTGACTCAGGGAAATGGCTATGGCAAGCCCAGCTCTCAACTCTTCTCTCCTAGCACAGCTGGAGGTTGTACACAAATGGCAACCAAACCCAACAATCGAGGCTGTTCAAGCAGTGTCTGGCTCTTCCATTACCTCTCTTGACCTTACCTTTTGAGAAAGGTTCTCTCACTGAACCACAGGTCTCTGACCATCTAGACTGGCTGGCCATCACTCTCCAGGGCTTGTATTTGATTTCATCCCCGGTGAGGGCTGGTTTTACAGGTGTGCACAACCAGAAGGGATGGGCTTACAGTTGTGCACAACTACTCAGCCCATTTCTGTCACTTGTGACTTGACAAATCCTCTGGATTGTCTAATAAGATAATTCCACAGGAATAGATATACATGCTGCAGGCTACTTATATCTTTTATTATTAAATTACGCTGCATTTATTTTGTATGTATAGAGGCATTGTGTGGTGCATGCATAGCCCAGAACATGAGGTACTTTTGTCATGTGGATCCCAGGGATTGAACTCACGTTATCAGGTTTGATGGCAAGCAGCTTGATGCACACACACACACACACAAAAAAAAAAAACCTCACCAACCCTAGACTAGTTATTCTTTAATGATTGTCTTTCAAAAGCTACAAAGCTACAAAATATCAGCCATAATTTTTTATAAATACAAATTATTTATTTGGTCTATTATTGACTGAGCTGTGGGAATTTCATTAAAATCAAATGGCAGATAACATGGATGAATCTGCATAATCTTTTCTGCTCATTGGCACCTTTAAGTTATGTGTTCACTGATGTCTTTTCTCTTGTAACCTCTGGATAAATTCTATTTATTCTTCAGGCTATAAGCTTTGCTGTAGATGTGTGTACACATGCTGAATGGCCACTTGTGAAGCCACAGAATAAATTCCAGACTTCTTCACTTGTTCCAAGTAGTCTAGACACTGCATCATTATGAGAATTGGAAGAATTGCAAGGAAAAATGCAAGACTAGAAAGGTAGCTTGTTTTTGCCTACTTGAATTGGAACAAAATGTTTCTCTTTCTGAGTAATCAATGACTGCTTCAAAGGAAACAGAAAAATAACTCTGAAAATGATCATTTCTAGATTGGCTTTCTTCCTTATCAAAATGCAATAAAAACAAGGGCTTCATATGTTTCCTGTGGGGAAACTTCTTGTTTTAATTATCTGGGAGGGACCAAAGAAGGTTCACTCTTTTAGAATTTCTTAAAATACTTGAAACAGGTAGCTCATTTGAAGTGGTAAAATGATTAGACCCTACGTGGGTGTTGTTGGTCGTGTAGATAAACTATAGGGATGAAACATGTTTGAGAAAATAAAGGCAGTCTAGTCTCAGGTAACACAGAAAGTCAATGGAGAGCTTCAAGGATGCATGTCACCAAGGCAGCTGAGCTGAAGGAGAGAGGACTGTGGAAGATGATGATGCTAAGAACAAGTGCTGTGGGTTACTTTCAAAAGCAGAGTTCTTTTAGCCAAAACTTTGAAGATGCACAGTCCACAGTCCAACCTGAACTGTGATTCACTGGGCAGGTAGCTGAGTGACAGATAAAGTAGTATCTTAAGTGGAGCTGGTTTTTTTTTATTTTTTTTTATTTTTTTTTTAGAATCTGTTTTTAATTTTTGTACATGTGTGGTAACCATGGAGGCCAGTAGAGGGCGATGAATAATACCCTTGAGCTGGAGTTACATGGCTGTGAGCCATCTTATGTGGACACTGGAAACTGACTGGTGGATCCTCTGGAAGAGCAGCAAACACTCTCAGCTGCTAAGTTATCTCTCTCACCTCCATTCTGGATCTTTAAGGACGCTGCTTTGTTGTTATTGTTGTTGTTTAGTTATATAATATCATTTCAGAGTTGAGATATCATATGCCTGGACCTGGGATAGTAAGATAATACCATTCACCTGCTTGCTTTGATTAACTGAGTCAAAATAGCTTCCTCTGAATGCATCATGTATCCTCTGTGAGTCTTCAGGCTACTGAATGGATGAGCCTATTGGCAAGGAACATGGCTGGAGACTCTCCTTTCAAGGAAAGCATGCCAAATGAGGTCAGGTCTTTGCCACCTGCTCAGCTCTTCCTCCCTTTGCCAACAAAATGCTGGATAACAAAGTGGATGTCCACCACAGTGAGTCACACTTATCAACTTGCCAGGCTCTAGAGTCATGAGAGCAGTCTGCAGGCACATCCATGAGAGATTACCTTGACCAGATTAGCCTTGGGACACTCCTGTGAAACATTTTGATTAGGTCAATCAAAATGGTAAGCCTTTATCCTGTAAGTGGGTAGCAGTCTTGAATTTCGTAAAAACTGAAAGCCAACAGAACGTGAGGGCACTTCTGTTTCCTCATTTCAGATGCATGTGATGATGCTTGACTCTGCTACCATTGCTTCCTTACCAGAATGGACTGTACTGTGTCCCCAGAATATGAGCCAGAGTAAACCCTTCCTCCATAAAGTCACTTTTGTCAGGGTATTTTATCACCACAACATGATAAGTAACTAAAAAGCTCACGAAGAGTAGAAATTTTTCTTTTATAATGTGTAAGTTATCAACAGTATATAAAACAAAGTGTTTGATTTCTAAGGTATTGATGTGGAGATAGTTGTGACTGTTCAGTTGGCTGTTCTTGAAGAATAGGTGAAGAACCACACACAGCTAATTTCTCCTGTCTACTGGGAAAGAGAAAACTTTCCATGGACTCCTTAGATAGAATTCATAAATATATGCAGGCCATGCTACCCCAGAGCAACACTAAGCACGACTCCCAAAGCCCTAACACAAAAGCACAGGGGCGGACGTGTGCTTGGTGTCACAGGCTAGACTGAGGTCCACTTGCTACTGGGTGGGAAAGTAAACAAGAAGATACTTGGTGCTTTTCTTCTGGACATTCACAAGCTTCTACCTGGGTGACTCATAGTGAAAAGTGGTCATTCTTGAGTAACTCACGGGATGCAGAGGCCTTCATACTTGCCAAGGAAGCAGCTTTAATGAATATGTTGTAAAATCTCAAGCCTGTTAAGTTTTTGCATGTGTACAGCTGTGATTGCAACACAATGAAATACTATAGAAGCTGATAAATAAATGTCTTAAAGTTTTCATTTGAAATATAAATGTGTTCAAGAACCAGAAGAGGGGGCTGGAGAGATGGCTCAGTGGTTAAGAGCACCGTCTGCTCTTCCAGAGGACCTGGGTTCGATTCCCAGCACCCACATGGCAGCTAACAACTGTCTGTAGTTCCAGTTCCAGGCAAACACCAAGGCAAATAAATAAATAAATAAAAATAAAGTTAAAAAAAAAAAAAGAACCAGAAGAGGTCAATAGATACACTGTAATTGCAGTTATAGGTGGTTGAGAGTTGCCATGTGTCTGCTGGGAATTGAACCCAGGCCCTCTGGAAGAACAGCAAATTCTTTTAACCACTCAACTATCTCTCTAGGCCCTGAAACAACCCTTTAAAGACACTCTGAATTCTCCTTTCCTAGTTTTGTTTTTCTGTAATAGGTATGTCTGTCCCATGAGGAAATCAGAGAACAAATGGACATAGCAGAGGCTCAGCACAAAAATCACTGCGCAGATAGACAGTAAATCAGATAAAAACTGAGCACTGACAGTCTGGACTGAGGTCATTTCTAAGTGCAATAGTGAGACCAACCCATAAAGCTCAGTATCATAAGGCGGTGAATAAGAAGAACCCAGAGAAGGATGTTATAAAAAAAATGTCATACCAAAAGAAATGACAACTTATGTGAAATGGACAAATTACCAAAAGGTAAATTTTAGCAGACAAAACATAAAGTCAAAGAAATCCTGTTTAGTTTCATAGCTGTGCCACAAGCTGAATTCATTACCCCATACTACCTATGGTAACACAGATTGTCATCTGGCTTTTCTGATGACTTCTCAAACATTTAAGAAATGTATAATTGCAATCTCATGTCAGTTCTTCCAGAAAATACCAAAGCCCACTTCCCAACTCATTTTATAAAACCAGCAAATTCTTTATGCCAAAATCTGACAGGGGTAGGATAAGAAGAAAAATTATAGCTAAGTATCCCTCATGAACACTCTTAGAAGTTTCTTAAATTACATTTTAGCTCAACAAAAATATACATAATGTCTGGGTAGAATTAACTCAGAGTTTCAAGGTATTCCTAATTTGAAATAAAATCATCATGTTTAACCACACTTGAGGGAAATAGCAAGTATGGCATTGTTCCAAAGGGTTTAGAACTCATTTTTGATAAAATATGGCATCTGTTATTAAATAATAGCATGGGCATAGTTAATAACAATATAAATAAATTTATATACAAAAACCATGCTACTAACTTGTGGAAATATATAATAATTCCCATTTGAGTTTTGAAATGAAATTTAATTTCTCCCCTCTTAACCCTTTCTAGTAATAACCTCAAGGCTTGAACCAAGAGTTAAACAATGGCAAGAAATGGAATACATAGTGATGGGAAAAAATAAAATAACTTTCAGTCATAGACAATATAACTGATATTTAAAGATCTTAACATTTTATAACTTAAGGTTTTAAATATGTGTATATGTGCACTCCATGTGTGGGTATGTGCATGTGAATTCAGTGCCTGCAGAGGCCAGAAGATCTCCTAGAACTTGAATTACAGATGGTTTTGAGCCACTATGTCAGTGCTAAGAACCAACTTCAAAACATTTTTTGTTGGAAACCAGAAATAACTTTAAAGATAAATTTGTATGAAATATCAATATACAAAATTGCTTGTTGATTTTTATGGAATTATATTGAGTTCCCCCAAAGAAAAGAAAAACACAAATCCCAAAATACTACATGCCTTATGATTCCATGTATATAACATTTTTGGTGGATCAAAATTCTATAAAACAGATTAATGGTCATCAAGAGATAAGGATGGGTGAGGAAACAGCATAGGCAAAAGAATATAGTTCTAAGAACTATCAAATTAAACTGCAGCACATGGGCTGTGGTAGACGATATCAAAACCCTACATGGGTGCTAAACATGGATAGAATACAACATATGTAGCAGTAAGTGAAAGTGCATGTGGGATTCTTGATATCCTCTACAAATTACAGAAATATCAATTTCCTAACAGTGATTCTCTGCTACAATAAAATGGAACCATTGAGGATAACTGGAACAGATTCACAGAGAATATTTATATTTATTATTAAAGTGTGTGTTTGTGTGTGTGTGTGTGTGTGTGTGTGTGTGTGTGTGTGTGTGTAGGTCAGAAACCAACTCATAGGAATGGATTCTTTCCTTATGTCATATGCACTGTGGGGTATGGACTAGGCAATCAGGCTTGGTGTCAAGAACCTTTACCAGCTGAGCTGCCTCAACTGCCCTGTCTAAGGAGCTTCTTACAATGGCATAAGATGTAACTCTACAGTGATGTCAATATGAAAGTCATTATAGCAACAAGAAATCCAAAGCAAACATATGTATGGAAATGGCCAGTGTTCATATGAAGACATGATGCCCTGGCTCATTTATGCTCAGAGAATAACAGTTGTATGATATAACAGGAGGTAGACATAGAAAATATCCATGTCCTTAACAGTGAAGAATATTTTGCTTGCTAGCTGTTGGAGAGTCATTACCTTATATTATGTAGTTGTAATTATGGACTCAGATGACTTGTAATGGGATTCTACAGTCTTTTTTTTTTAAATACTTATTTTTATTTTATGTGAATTGATGTTTTGCCTGCATGTATAACTGTGTAAGGGTGTCAGATCTTCGAATTACAGACAGTTGTTAGCTGCCATATGGATGCTGGGAATCGAACTCAGGTCCTCCTGAAGAACAGTCAGTGCTCTTAACTGCTGAGCCATCTCTCCAGCCTTTAAGGGGAGTGGCTGCACTGATGCACCTCCAGGTTATCAGTGACAAGGGGGCTAAAGAAACTAAATTTGTGGTGTAGATGGAGCAGAAACTGGAAGCGAGGAGACGACTATTGGAAGCCACACTGAGTCTCTAGGTAACAAGGAGAAAAGGGGAGAGGATGGGAGGGAGGGAAGGGACACCTCTGGGGACAGTGTTAGACTAAGGCACAAGTGACACAAAAGTAACCAGGAGACTCCTGGAGGCTGAAAGGTACAAGGGAGAGAAGAAATAGACCAGTGGAGAGAAACAATCAAACAAACTGTGAATTTAAATGCTTTAGTGGAATCCAATATTTTGCAGCATTTTAAAACCACTCAATTTATCCATTCATCCATTTGTGTGTACATGTATGTAGAGGTCAGAAGATGACATGGGTAGGTGGTCCCTTTCCTCTACCATGTAGATCCCAGCAACTGAACTTGGGTCAATAATCAAGGTGGTAGTTGTTTTACCTGCTGAACCATCTCACAGACCCCCTAAACCTAATGCTTTGTATATTAATAAAAAATGAAATAGAAACTAGAAAAGAAAAAGAGAAAGAATTCACACCAGGTCTGGATGGGACACTGTCTTTTCATACGTCCTTCTAGCAACACCAGCCCCAGAAACATGAACACAGGTAATGAGTAATATTTCATCTGAAGTTGGTAAGGTAAGACATGTTCTTAGGAAGCACCGGGATTTAGGTAAGATACAAAGCTGAGAGAACATTCTGGGCAGAGCATGAAGACAGGGGTATTTGCTCCTGGGCTTAAAAAGTATCTTCAGAGTGATGGAAAGGCAACAATATATCACTTAGGGTCAGTAAACAGAAAGGTGGTCAAGTATATTGCAACTATAGTGTGAACAAGGGTAAATAGAAGGGAAAGCCTCAGAAGACCTGAGTTACAGAGGTGGGTGGGCCAAGAGATAAGGTGCATCTCCAGGCATCTGCTCATTTTCAAGTTCAAGCCTGGTCAGGTGAGACCTCAGAGAATTCCAACTTAATAAATAGATATGTTTACGTAATTCTAAAACTGGTATTTATCCTTTTCTCCTTACATTGCTAGAGGCTGTTCACTCAAGAGACTTGAAAGACAGTATGTCTGAATGCCAGTTTAGTCCAAAGCCAAACAGATGTTTTCTCTGTTTAACTTTACAAAAGAGTAAATCATGAAAAAGATGAGTTAGGTACACTTTATGGGGTCAGTGAGATGGCTCAGTAGGTAACTGTGACTACTTCCAAGACTGGTAACCTGAATTCAATCCCTGGGACCCACACAGTTAATTGAAGGGAAGGATCAATTTCTGGAAGATGTCTTCTGGCTGCTACACAAATGCCAAGGCACTCATGTGTATATACCCTAAACAAATGATTAAATGTAATTTAAAAAATAAGGTTTAATAAAATTCTTTTTTAATATTATTCATCTAGACTTACAATAGCTGTCATGATTTCAAGGCACAGAAGTTGATTCCTAACAACATTCTCAGTGTTAGGACAGAGTAGAAAATTTCACTTACAGTAACTAGCTCCTCTAATTGTAGACCAATCCAGCTACAGATATGGACTGTTCCTTCTGGTTTTATTTCTTATTGTTATTGTTCTTCTCATGAATATTAATTATTAACACCAGGGCCATATGAACATATTAATCAAGTGAAGTAGTACTATTTAACAGATGGGGGAACGCTCTTACTTATGAATCTCTTTTTTATTTTTGATATCTAGATGACCAGCAATAAAGTGATTTGTGGTTTATTTATGGTCTACCCCATCAAAGTAAAGATTGTTAAGACCTAAACAACTGTAGGTGGGGATGCAGACCAATAGTGGTCACTTGCCTTTTTGCCCGTGAGGTCTCAGCACTGCCTAAGCAAAGCCGCCAAGAGAATAAACCATTCTAACTCTAACTTCAACTGAAAGAAAACAAGTGGAGAAGATAGTGGTTTTGGTATATGGCCAAGTGCTCTGGAGCAGAAAAGAAGCTAAAAGATGGAATCTTTGGGACTAGAGAGATGGTTTCACTCCTTGAGTTTGGTTTCCAGCACCATCCATGGTGGACAGTTCTCCACAGCCTGTAAGTCCAACACTACTGTATCCAACACTATCTTCTTCCCCTCCTTATGCACACACACACACACACACACACACACACACACACACACACACACACACCAAAGTAAAATTAATTTTTAAAAACTCTGGTAAATTGGTGATTTTATTTTGAAGCTTTTGAAACACACAACAGAAAAATTTCTCAGGTGAGAAGTGATACAATGCCCATGGGTATCAATAACTTTTATTTTTTAAAGCAAAATAATCATTACCTACTTAAGTGGGGCCAGAAGTAATTTTCTACTTAGTATTTCAAAACAATATGTAATAAACACTCTTCAGAACAAGATCACCCCTCTATAAAAGATTTGAAGAAACAATGTCTACTTCTTATTTTTAACATGTTAGGGAGGAGAAATCTGCATTTGTATGTCTAAATTTTTTTCTTCTTTGGCTGTAAAAAGAGTCAGACATTAATAGTTTAAGGTGTTACTAGGAATGTGAATGAAGAAACACACAGGGTTCTTAGTATAGGGCTGGTTGTATAGTAAGATGTTAAGTTGGGAATCAGTTTATTTTTATAGGTCAAGATTTGTTTTCTTGATAATTAGAATAATCAGAAATCAGACCAGTCAGGAAATGCTCATTTATTTTCTCTTGGAGATGAACTTGATAACATTTGGGGCAGACAGTAGGTTTCTACAGGTATGGATAACAAATATTCAACTAAATGTAAGAACCAGCTGTGAAAAGGATTGTCAAAAGCTTTTGTTTCTGAGAGAAGGAGAAAAGAGAGAACCTGGGGAAACCAGATGGAACCAAATGGAAGAAAAGAACAGAGAGACCATGAGAAGAATTAGTCCAGCATGAGGCATTCTTTGTGTATGTTCACTTGTGTAGGTATGTGCCCCTATGTGCCTAGGTACACTTTTATGTAGAGGCCAGAGGTCAATGTTGAGTTGCAGTCCCCAAGACTGCTTCTCTCACTGTCCTTGGACTTGCTCATTCAGCTAGAGTAGGTCAGTGGGTCCAAGGGATTCATCTATCTTTACCTTCCCTGTTGGTAAACGTACACTATCCAGGACAGTAAATGTACACTACCATTCCCAGCTTCAGCATGCCTGTTCTGGGCTTTGAACTTATTCTTAATTCTTGTACATAAGCTTCTGGGCTAATTCCTGGGCTCTAGGATGGATGGTATTCTTAAACCAACAAAACAAACAAGACTGAAACTAAATTAAAAGGCTTTTGTTTCAACCTAAATCTCATTCAAGGGGTAAGTAAGAAAGGGTGTTCTTGTTCAAAGAACCCAAATCACAGAAATGCCAGGAAGAAATGAATGAATGAGATTGTAAACAAACACTAGACAGGTCTTTTTTTTGGGTGCCACTATAAAAGCAGTTGAGGTCTCAAACAAATTTCTGCTCGTCTTCATCCCCTGGTTCGCCTATTTTGTCCCTACCAAGGTCCTTGAGCCCTCACTGCTTTGTTGTAGAAGATTTTAATTTCTATTTAAAGATAGAGAAATGAATACCATTAGGTTGACTACAGACTTTTCTAGGATTTTGGCCCTGTTTTTCTATTTCTCTCACAAAGACCAATGGATTTGTGTTTCCCAGACATTATGAAAAGTATCTGCTAAATCCAGCTGTGCTCACATTGTGGAGTCTCCTAGTGATGGCTCCATGACAACCTCCTCCTTAACAAAGTTTAAACACACATTATTCTTATGGAGCCTTCTGGAAACAGCCACTTGCTATGCATGGAGTAGTTAGGACCCAGGTTATCAGATGTGAAGCCAGGGGACATGCAGAGGAGACACAGACAAGAATAAAGAAAATGAGTATTCTATGTCATCATTTGACTTAACTCCTTGTCTCTTTTCAGATACTAGAATCAATTTGAGTTTGAAATTAAACCTCATTGATCTCAGTGTCTGACTTTTCAATGTAGCTGAGACCATATAACATTGAAAAGGAGAAATGAGAGATTTTGAGTTGTTGAGAAATGCACAATTGAATAGCTATGTTGCAACTGGAAGAAGTCTATCAGATCAGGGCCAACCAAGGCTTCTGACTCTTATTATCCAGGATCCCTTTAATTTACCACTATCCAGTCAACAATCCTTAGTACCTGATAGGATCTTATCCAACACTGACCATTGGCTTTCTATTTTCAAGTTTCATCTCAATCAAATTTGTCTAATCACTTAAGACTCTTCCATTGTTATTTGTAGGGACTCAAGAGCTTTTAAACATTAAGAGACTCTAAGGAAACATCCTTGTAAGATATTTTTGGAACCCACATGGAGAAGGTCCCTCTCACTCTTGGTTTACTTTCTTCCTTAGACAATAAAAATCCCATCATGGATTCTATCATTGCAACCAAAGATTAAACTTCAGTAACCTAGTATTTACCACAAAAAGCTGGCCTCTGAGAGGTTGTTAGGCTAGTGTTTAGAGAGGAAAGAAGGGACCCACTCTAAGACCTGAACTGACCAGACAGACATGGAAGGTATAAAGTTTTGGGATAGTTTCTAGCAGAACCCATAAAGAAAAGAATGAAAGCAGATAGTGAAGGAAACACGAAAGGGACATCAGTTGCAAACTCCTATATTCCTTTGCATGGGCCCTGTATCTGTCACTGAATCTGACGTTTGCACTCACCCTATTTATGTTCCTGAACACTTGACTTAGTGTGTCCCAGTGTTCACTTGCTGTTATTGCTCCCCTTGTTTGCCTGGTTGGATTCCCAGTATCTTTCTACTGTTGGTTAAAGTTGAATTTCCCTACTTGCTGTTATTGCTCCCCTTGTTTGCCTGGTTGGATTCCCAGTATCTTTCTACTGTTGGTTAAAGTTGAATTTCCCTATATTCTGCTCATGTAATCCTTCTGTTCTGGGATATTTGGAGACAGACTTCCCTAAGGTATAATATAGTGTTTATGGTCTCACATGCTATTTATATTGTAGACTGTATTCTCTCTGACACTTACAGCTTAATTACAAAACTTACTTTAAGTATCAAACATTACAGGAAAAACCAGGGGAAGAACCAGGTCTTCAAAACCCATGTTAAATGAAAAAAAAAAAAAAGACTATAGTGGAAACCTTTTTTTGTCTCTACCCATTGGTATTTTGGGAGTCTCACTAGGTGACCCAAACTCAACTTGAACTTAGGATCGATCTTCTTGTCGCAGCTTCCCAAGTGTATCCCACACTCGGCTTTGCAGACTACTCCTTTTAAGGAGTGTTCCATGTCCTTCATTTTAGAAGGCCCCTCTGAGTCTCAGGAGAGGTCCACTAAAGCCCCTGGACTGCTGAGCAGCACTTCTGTTGTCCGGTCCTTTCTTCTTTATTGTCTTCATTCTGAGCAGCCGCTGCTCCCTCCCTTGAGGACTGAGTGTGTCTACTCTGCAGGTATTAGCTGCAATTCTTAGTGTCTTTAAGACAAGTAGCTTGACTGAGTTAAAAACCCAAATGTAATGAGCCTTCAAAACTACATTTTAAAAACATTAATAGTTCAAACTAAGGTATGATTTTTAGCATTCTAGGTTTTAAAATTTGGCTTTCATGCTAGAGAAACCTGGAAAGACCTAATGAGGTATTATGAGATATGATTTACAGGTATCTTAATTTAATTGGCCTGGAAAATGGTTTGGACACTCAGAATATTTAATGCCCTCCTGGTGACTGGAATAGGCTTCAGGATTTCAGATCTGCTATTCTAAGAGATGCTTAGAAAATGTCCCCAGCTAATGACATTGTTTGGGGAGATTATAGAGTCTTTAGGGAGTGAGCCTTGCTGGAGGAAGCCCATCACTTGGGGTGGACTCTGAGGCCATATAGTGTGACTTGGCTTCCTATTGTTTTGCTCCAGCGGTTCTCCAGGTGTGGCTGAAATGGGAAGTTTACTGTTTCTGTGGCCAAGTTTTTCTGCCTGTCTCCTACTTCCCCAACCATGCTAGATTCCTACTCCACTGGAGCCATAAAACAAAATCAGTTCCCTAAGTTGCTTTTGGTCATGGTGCTTTTAATCACAGTAATAGCAGAGTAATGCAGATATGCTCTCTCATTAAACCATTATGACCAAATGTCAATCAAGCTGAGTGACAAAATTTGTGTTAAAAATGCCAAATCTCAGGTATCTTATCATAAGATTCCATCACTTATTAAGATCAGAGAATAATAAAAATATGTATCTTAGAAAAAACTGAAAGTATTTATGAATGGAATAAGAAATAAGAAAATAAAGACATAATAAAATTTCTTTCCAGCTCTATACAAGATTCATTCTGCAGGCAAATAGAGAAACACATTAGAAGCGTGTCAAAGAAAGTCAACTCGGGTGTGAAATTGGGCACTCAGCTGAGAGCTGAGTTTCCCATTTGTATATTTTATAAATACAAAAGAAACTAATCAGGATTAGATTCCACTAGTTATAAAAAATAATTTAAAAACCTTTTATATCCAAATACAGGGTAATCCTCTTAGCTGTTATAGATACCAATGAAAAACAAAAAAAGGACAATTTACTCATCCCAATTACTAAGGGCTTAAAGGAATGTGCCAGGGGCAGCAGGGGACTGTTGGCAAAGTGCATTTTTTTATTTATATAGAAGTCATGGTACATTTTAAATATTTATTTATTTATTTATGTGTGTCTCTGTGAGTTTAAATGCACCATGTGCACTCAGGTGTCTGCAGAGGACAAAAGGTGTTGGATACCCTGGTACTGGAGTCCCAGGCAGTTGTGAATTGTTTTGAGGATGCTAGAAATTAAAACTGTGTCTTCTGCAAGAACAGCTATTGCTCTTAACCACTGAACCTTCTCTCCATCCCTGTTGGTTCATGTTAGAAATAGAGCTGAATTCATGAGTAAAAATCTCCAGTGTAAGCATGTTAAAAGAATAGAGAGCCTTCTCCATCCACACTCCTACAATTATGCTTGTAAACAACCACTGGTCCTCTCCTCTCTAGATGAAGAATGAGCACTGAGATTTCCTTCTGGCATTAGGCCTCTATGTCTGAAAGGGTACAACTTTGTAACTCACCATTCTGAGATGGATATGTGTGTGCTCTGCTTATGCTCTGGCAGCTTTGATTTAATTTTTCTTAGGAGTCATGTAGTAGATAACTTTGTACTGACAGTTTTGAGTAAATGCTTCCATTCAAATCCAGATATTGATTTCCCTTTTCCAAGGTGCCCAATTCTGTGCTTATTTCCAATCTTATACAATTCTGTTGATCTTCAAAACACATCATGGGAAAAGAGCAAAATCACAGAATTGAGTAGCAAATGCAATGGGATTCTAGATGGGAGGAGAAAGCTTCACTGATGGAAGATCATGCACATTTCAGTACTGTTTTTCCATCAGTTTTACTAATTCTCATTATCCTTTAAAAAAAACCCAAAATCAAAAACATTCTAGTCCCCTCTGCACACAGCCTAAGATGAGTTGATGAAGTGGGGCCGCAGTCCACTTGTTTGACAGGATTGCTTGGAAGGTTTTTAAAAAGGAGATGGCTGAATTCACTCTGGTGTGATATGTATTTGGTCTATGGTGAGCCCTAAAGTCTGCTCCATGGAGGTGCTTATGCTGACACACCAAAGACCATATATGGATCACCAAGGCTTAGAGAACTGAAAATGTTAAATCTTTTTTTGTGATAATTTTTTTGTCAACTTGACACAAGCTAAAGTTATCTATCTGAAAAGAGCGAACTTCAGTTGAGAAAATGCCTCTATCAGAGTGGCCCATGGACAAGTTGTGTATGTATTTTATTGGTTAATGATTGGTATGGGCACGTCAATCACACTGTGGGTAGTGCTATCTCTTAGCAGGTAGATAGATGCACAACGGTTGTATAAGAAAGCTGAACAAGCCTAGGGGAGCAAGCCAGTAAGCAGCACTCCTCGACCATGTGCTTTAGATCCTGCCTGGCTTCCTTAGTTACACTGGTAATTAGTATGAGGAATCCAAGTGAACCCTTTCCTCTCCCAGGTTGTTTTGGGACATGTGTTTATCACAGCAATAGAGAGGCAAGGTAGGAAAGTTACAAATGTAGACTTGCAAATGCACATTCATGGCTGCCTCTCATATTCTGTTCAACTGTTCCCTTCATTTATAGATAGAAAGGAATCTCCAGAAAAAAGAGAGAAGAAAGGAGGAAGAACACTCACACACACACACACACACACACACACACACACACACACACACACACACACACACACATTAACCACCACAATAGGGGTGCAATAAGGAATATCTCTTGACCAGTCAGACTGGTGTCTTATCATTCTCTGGGGTCACTAAGAGGGGCTTACAGAGAAGAGGTAATGAACAGAACTCACTGTAGGGGTGAGTAGAGTAGAAAGCTGTTTTCCTAAGTTTGATACTGGCCAAAGCCTGGTGACTGCTGTGATATCTTTTTACCAAACTAGGTACTGAATGCATTTCACCCTTGGTAAGAGTCCTAGCTGAGGAGGTTTTTGGGCCTGGGCACTAGAAAGTACAAATATTCTAGTATGGCAAGGAATTAACTCTTCAGCTGGACTTAAACTCTAAGTGGCTTAGGTGATAAACTCCAATGCCAGTCTTGTGGATTTTAAAGCAAACAGACACCTTATAGAGCCTGAGCTAAAGGGAAGTAATCAGCAGAGTTTAAAGGATTATTCAGGAAGCTCTCAAGTCTGGCCTGAATTAGCCAGTTCAAGAGCTACAATCAAACCCACCTTCCTAAAGAAAAGGAAAACATCAGGAACACTGTATTTGCATGGATCCTGAAAGAATCTTTAAAAAACCAATAGAAAGGTTGCTTACTTTATATTTTTATGTACAGTCTTATACTGATAAGAAATAAGAAAGTATCTATTTGAGTAAAAGAATTCAAAGTACTAACATATATAGACAGGAACAATTAAAAAGGACTTTCAAAAGATTGACAGTGCCTCTACAAATACTGTTAATCTGCAAGAGTTTCCAATGTCATTTGGAAAACAGCTAAATCCCTAATGGATTTAGGATTTAGGATTAGAATAAAACAAATAAGGTGGGTGGGAAAAAATACAAGCAAATATTCTTGCTATGTGAAAGACTATTTTGTTTGATCACAGATGAAGTTCCTACTATTGCAAATCAGTAACTGGCTGGCATGGATTGGATATGGATCCTCTGATTTATCAATGGCACAGAACAAGATGCTATTATTCATCCTGGTTATCATTCACAATGCTAATGAACCACCCTGCCTGTGTCTCAAGGACTCTGTAAGAGACAAGGAACTGGCTATTTGGGAATGGGTGAATAATAAAACAAGAATGGGATGTTATTGGGACCAGATGACATTGTGAGCATTTGGAACCTCAGCAATAAATAAGGGTAGAAAATTCCATCCAGAATCACTTAGTGGGGAATCTCTTAGGATAATCTTAGTGAGATGCACATGCTGACTGTCTAAAAAAATTATTAAGCAAATTATTTCAGTTTTAAATTACATTGATTTTGTGTGTGTGTGTGTATGTGTGTGCATGAACATGCATGTGTGTATGTGTGCATATGCTACAGTACACTTGAGTCAGTCAGAGGACAGTTCACGGTAGATCATGCAGTTCCTGAGACTGAACTTAGAATCATCAGATTTGGTGACAAGCATCTCTGAAAAGCAGCTGTCAGTATAGTAATGGCCTTGCAGCATAGGCCGAGGTTGAGGACCATGTCTTTATGGTAATGAAAAAATGGGGAGCAGCTTGTGCTTCTGAAGGAAGATGACTTGGAGAATCTGAGTGGCAATGCCTTGTGTCAGCAAGACCACTTTGAAGGGCCTCCTACTACCTCTACCCAGGGGTCACAGAAAGTGCAGGGAAGGGAAACTTCTATATTTTAGGCCCATTAAGAAAATTCCAGCATCTTATAAACTAACACAATCTCTATAATTTTTCTTCCACTTATTTGAAGCAAAACTTAGTGATGAAACCTGCAAATACATCTTCTAAAAATATTGCATTTTCATTTTTAAAAAATTGAGTGTTAGGTCTTGGAAGAGAGCTCAGCAGAAAAGAAGCATGGCTTGCAAGAGTGATGGCAGAGTTAGAACTCCACATTCTAAATAAAACAGAACATTGTGCATGGAAGCACATTTGTAATTCTTGTTACAATGAGGCAGAGGGGAGTGGATTCCTATAGCTCACTAGTCAGCCAGCCTAGACAGTGTTTTGTTTTGTTTTGTTTTTTAAAAAAACAATAACAACAAACAAAAAGCAAGATAGGCATTAACTGAAAAATGCCAACAGAGTTGTTCTCTGCTCTTTACATGCATGTGCACATACAACTTTGAGTGTTAACACCGAGTAGTGAAAGCAATAGTCCTATCTTTGTCCTCTAACCTTCTAAGACCAATCAGCAATCTGTAGGGATGAAGGAAGTCAGTGGGGTGTGTTCTAGCACCTATAGTGAAGGAGGGATACAGCAGTGTGGTGATATTTTGTGTACGTTTTAACAAATAAAATTTGCCTGAAGATCAGAAGGCAAAGCCAGCCACTAATTAGCCACAGAAGCCAGGCAATGGTGGCCCATACCTTTAATCCTGTACCTGGGATCTAATGCCTTTGCTTCCAGTACTTAGGAGGCACACACACCTTTAATACCAGCACTAGGGAGACTGATATGGCTGGGCAGAGAAAGGAATATAAAGTGGTAAGAGACAGGAGCTCAGTCGTTTCAGTCTGAGGATTCAGTAGAGAAAAGAAGTACTTAGTGGCTGTTCCTCTGCTTCTCTGATCTTTCAGCACTTACCTCAACATCTGCCTCTGGGTTTTTATTAAGATCATTTAGGATTTGTGCTACACAACAGGTCCAGACTGAGAGAGATCTATAAAGATTCAAGATCAAGCGACACATGTACCTGACTATGGAAGTAGAAAGAGGAGTGTGGGAGAGGGGAAGGAAGGAGAGAGAGAGGGAAAGAAAGAGACAGAGAGGGACAGAGAGAGGCAGATAAAGACAGACAGACAGAGAGAGAGAGAGAAGGAGAATACACTAGAGATTTTTAAGACATGGCCAATAGAGACTGCAGATGACATGGAAATCATTCCAGGGAGCCAGCATGAAAAAGAAAGTGCTAGAAATAATTCATCCCACAAATCCCTGTGCCCAGAGGAAGTGGTTGGGCTTTCAGGGGCAAGAAGAAGAACAATGGGGGAAAGAAGTCTGAAGAAGTACTCTCCAGGCAGCAACAGTAGGTAATGAGTTATTTCCTGTAGTCTCTGATCTGTCCTTTCTGACTGAGACAATGACACACTAGGGATCTCCATTCCCAGCCTTTATTGAATTTTAGCTCACTTTGTTCCCCAAGGGGATCAAAGGCAGCTTATAGACCTGTAAAAAATACTGTAGTATTGAAGGAATAAAAAAGACAATGCCAAGGGAAGGAAAGATAAGCAAGTCAACTAGTCAAATAGATGCCCATAAACACTTATTGAAGTTTGTTATCAGTGCCCATAAGTCATGGTTTCCATTAGGCAAGATAATTAACCAGATACAGGCCTGAATGACTTCCAACATGGAGGCAAGAGACACAGTCTAAAGGAGTGGACACTGTCGGGTGATGACAAGGAGTTTTAAGCCAAGCAAACTCCAAAAGTTTTTATTGTGGTGTCATTAAACACATAATAGCTCAATATTATGCCAAGAACTGAGACTAACCCAACTAACAGAAACTCTCCAACACACAGAAACCTTTATTTGGCTATTAGCTCTGGGAAAGAATGTGTTAGCCTGAGAAAAATGTTAGGTCTGCTATCAGCCAAAAATTAAGGGACAACTGTACTATAGCTTCTGCAGCAACCACATAACACTTTTAGTCATTGCAGCGAAGTATTGTATTTTAGGCAAACTGTCCTGGTTAGCCTGAACTATCCACCTGACACAGGCTAGAATCATCTCACAAAGCCTAGATTAAAGTATTGCCCGTTAGATTGTTGAACTTGTCGGTGGGGACTGTCCTTGTTGTTAATTGTTGCAGAAGGGTCCAGCCACTGTGGGCAGCACCATTCCCTGGGCAGATTGTTTTAGGCTATAGAAGGAAGTTAGGTAAGCATGAACTTGTAAATGAACAAGTCAGCAGCATTTCTCCATGGTTTTTGCTTCAAGCTTCTGTTTGAGTTCCTGCCCTGAGTTCTATCAATGATGGAGCATAACCTCAAAGCTGACATAAATCCTTTCTTCCCCACTCAGTCACTTTTGGTTATGGCATTTGCCACAGCAACAGAATGAAGGTAGAACACTAACCACATACATCCCTGGTACATATTAATTCCACATTGAAGGTCTGCTATTAGAGAAAATCACATTAGGTTAAAACAACTGACATGTTGATGAGGATGGAGAGATGGCTCAGAGGTTAAGCACACAGGCTGCTGCTCTTCCACGGGTCCCAAGTTCAATTCCCAGTAACCACACAGTGGCTCATAACCATCTAATGAGATTTGATGCCTTCTTCTGGTGTGCAGGCATACATGCAGGTAGAACATTGTATATATAATAAATTAATAAACCTTAAAAATTCTGACATGTTTTCTTATTCTCAACAGAAATCAGTTGGTAGGAACAGTCATTTACTGCTGTTAATTAAGACCAAGTCTTTGTACATAAGTATCTTAAAATATTCCTTTCAAAATGTATTCTAGATCTCTGGGAAGAACGAATAAGAAAGAACAAGCCACATGGCAACCTAGAAAAGAATTGCAGTGATAAGACTAAAAGATACAGAGATCTGCCTGCACCAGGGCTAATAATGTTTCAACTGTTTACAAACATCCTATGTATTAGAATATACATAAATAAAGAAGATTGTGTAAACAAGGGTGCTTTTTTTTTGTTTCTGTGGTTCGAAGTATGGTTGAGTAGAAGAAAAATTGTAAAAGATTTTTTATTCAACTCCAAGTAAACCATATAGTTCTAACCTAACCTATTGTGTTCCACATCCCTGCCAAAGAGCCTCATAACCCTAAAGCATACCCAAGCTTAACTTTAAAATCCTTAGCATGGAGAAGTGATTTCTCCAGAGATTTCCAGAGCCTCAAGGGAGCTGGCCAAGGAGACTAAAGTAGGTGGCAATTGTGAATATGGAGGGTGAGCCAGTGGGCCTGAGGGGGTGGGAGGGTGGAACCCTGGCATGAGACCTCCAGAGGAGGACAGATTCTGAGGCTAGAGTCATGTGTGATGGCTCAAGGGCAGATGCCACGGAGAAAGAAAATGTCACAGTTCAAAGTGTCCTAATAATAGCCTCTTGAGAAACTCGAGATGGTGGTACCTACCCATGGTGTCAGGAAAGGGAGCAGTCACCATGAGCATCTATCTGTGTTTTAAAGAGGGGCATATTTATACTTTAAATTAATAAAAACAGGACAAGACAGATAAGAACACAGAAGAAAGAGCGAACATAGTATCACATGCCTTTTATCTCATCATTCAGAAAGCTAAGACAGGAAGAAGAGACGCCATTGAACCATAAAGAACCATTTGTAGGATAACATGGACTCTCCCTTATACAGAGAGTGTGGCCATTATTTGTAAGACATAAGACATTCCAAGGGCATGTTCCCTGTAGATGCAAATTCATGTGCCCATAATGTGTGTGGATGCAAGGAACAAAACACTTTTTTGGCCTATCTTGTGTTTATACACATCCTTTGTCAGGACTCCTCAGTGTTCGGCTGTGTTTTTCAGGGAGTGTTATAGTCGTCCTTGATACATGGGAAGAATTCATGGGAAATTTTCCAATAGCCTTTAATTAGCTATAGCTATTTGCAAGTTCATAATACATCCAATTAAACAATTTTCAAAGGTTAATCACAATCATTAGACCAGAACCCTTTAAGAGTGAGTGCTGCAGAATATGCATAAGTATTTCCTTCAAATGAACAAAGCACCCTTTGCAGAAAGATGTCATAACTACTGGACCTCTGTCAAAGACAAGGATGTCCTGCTTTGGCCCTCTGCCTTCTGGGTAAGGCTGAAGAAGGGAACAGTAAGCAAATGCCTTTCACTGCTTGAACACACCCAACACAGCCCAAGCTGTCATGTCCTTAAGCCTTTCCAATTTGCTCTTTCAGTGACCCTGGGCCATTGATGGGCTTCCTCTCTCTTTCTGCTAATGAGTGAATCTAAATGTCTAGCAGTAGCTGGTTCCTAGCTTTTATAGTTTTCCACCTTCCACACCCAATTCTGAAATATGTGAATGTTTTTTCATGACTCTGGATAGTCCTAATTATTTTAAAATTTTGTTTGAAATGATATATATGGATGTGTGTGTATGTGTGTGTGTGTGGGGGGTAAGTTCATATGAGCACAGGTGTGCACAGGGGCTAAAGGAGAGAGGCAGATAATCTGGAGCTGGAGTTCCAAGCAGTTGTGAGCTACCTGACATGGGATTCAAAGGGTCTTCTGGAAGAGTAGTACATGCTTTTAATTGCAGAGGCATATCTCCAGCCCCCTCCACCCACCTTTGACAGTCAATAAAACACAAATTTCCCAAATCTGGAGTCTCATGCTCTCCCTGGCAGATGAGTCTCCTGGGCAAGTGTCTGGGTTCAGAGCAGGTACACGGAGTAATCAAAGCTTGTCTTCCTCTGCAATCATCATAGTTCTGCTGCTGGCTGACAGTATGCCCACTTCGTACAGATCAAAGGACACTATTGCTTTTACAGTCTGTTCAATGCGTTGTTTCCATTTGTAAGGGATTGGCTGAGTGATTGTGGCTTTGGTGTGTAGTGTGAAGGTGAGTTAGCCGATGGCTTTTCCATCGATATTTAATCAAAGGGAAAGTGCAAGGAATGCAGCTGGGTGCATGGTTCAGGTGAGGAAAACTGGATTGGTCCGATGAACTCTTCACTGTTGGAATGAACACAGCAAAGCCATCTGAAGGAAACCTGGGCAACAAATGGACTTGAGAATAAAAACTACTTGATTTTGATAGCTGTAAATATTATGTGGTGTACATCCCAGAGAAACAAACTGTTGCAGGCATGTTGTAAGTAAAAAACTGGAAAATACAATAATATGTGTGTGTGTGTATACAGCTATCATGTGGAAGTTAGACATACTATCAATACAATACTTTAAATGTATTATATATGAGGCTAATTTTAAGTGTCTTATATCAATTCCAACAAACACCAAAGACTGAGAGTCTTATATTAACTGAACTAGGAAGGCTCTAAATGCTTCTAACTTTTGCCTGCAAAGAAGGGAACACATCACTTGAAATTAGATTCCAATATGAAAAATACCTTCAAACAAATTAGAATCCTTCTTTATAACTTCTTAGCCAGGAAAGGTGAATTCATAGAAAAGACTGAAGCATCTCAATGCCATGTGCTAAGCAAACTATTTGCTCTTGTGCGACTTGCACATTGGAGACTGTGAGAGAACCTTCCTTCACCTCGATTACAGTATTTCAGTGAATGTTACTTCTGTCTGCCAGAGTCCAGAGGTATTTCCCCTGGCCTGGTATATGGACCATTGGTTTCTCCTAAGAGCCAATTACACCCAGCTAAAGTAACATTAGGAAGAAGATTCATCTGGCTTAGAGTTTGAGGGGATGGTTTACTGTGATGGTGAAATCACAGCACTGAGAGCACAAATCTACTGCATCCAGCCAGGAACAGAGAGTGATGAATGCTGGGAGCTGGAATTTCCTGTGAGGTTTTTGTTTTCCAGGCCAGGATCCTAGTTGATGCTGCCCTTGTCTAGGATGGGGTTTTGCTCCTCTGTTACTCTCTAGGAACAACCTCACAGACAAACCTAGAGGTGTGTCTTTTGGTTGATTCTAAATCCAGTTCAGTTGACATCCATAGCCGGCCATCACATTATCCTTTTAAAACCATTTACAGGAAATTCTCTCACCACTCCATTCTCCCCTCTTGAGAAGTTGGATTAAATTTTTTTTTTTAAAAAAAAAAAAGAAAAAGAAAAGAAAGAAAAATACCTAAAGCAGAAGCCAGCTGGTTTGAGGCAATGGCCTTTTGGCAGATAGTTAATGAATTCATATAACACTTAAAAGCAGCCGTAGATGCTCACTAAACTGAAGCCACATCGATGAGGAGACATAGTGCTTTCAGAGTCCATGTAGGAAGACTGGCGTTAGGGAGAACTGTGGAGGTCCCTCTGCCCCTCATTGTCAGTGACAGAAGCATACAGCTGACATTAACTCTGCCATGTGCTCTTGATAACAACAAGTAGCATTGCATGAACTGAACACATTATTTCTAGGAATATTATGTATATGCATATATACGTGTAATAGCAGCATTTAAAAAGCCCATGAATTTGACAGAGATCCAGGGAAGTGTTTGGAGAGAGGAAGGCAAAAAAAGGAGAAATATAATTAAAATCTCAAAGATAACAATAATGTACCTCCTTAATATTATAGTTAAAAATGTTGTTTAAATTTTAGTAAATGTTGTTAATTACTAAGCAAATTTCAAAAACTTTATATAATAGCAATTAATTAAAAACATATACAGTAAACATGTTACATGTTTCCAAAATTTTCCTGTATTTTTAACCCTCAATGTCATAAATAGTTATCATTTTGTCAGCTTTTTACTGCTGTGCATTATATTATTTGCCTTAGTTATACTGTTTAAAATGTGTTTATTATAATAACTCAGTTAATAATAAAATAACAATTGGGTTAAGAGAGAAAATATGGAATTAACTCCTGTAATATCTCTTCTACTTGTATGTCATAAACTGTATTGTAAAATTTCAATTTGCTTTTAAGTTTAGAGCTCTCATAGCATCTCTAAGGCTAGTGCTCTTGGAGAAAATACTAACACTTCCTGAACATAGGGAAGGAAACCTCAGTCATGAGACTCATCTTATAAACCTGCTTCCTCCCCAAGCACTTGGGCTTTTCCTCTTAGTATTATGTACAGTTATGAAGCTGGTCATGAATTTTTACTTAAAGTGAGGAGAGGTAAGCTGAAGAAAATGTTAAACACTCTCATTAAAGATTACTTATGAACTAGTGAGGCCAGGAATCACAGGCAACCTCTTGATTCTAAACACATTTCTGTCTTAATACCATGTTTCCCCTTCACATATGCGTGGACATGGTTGACTAACACCACTGAGTGTTGGCAAAGTTTGACAAGATCCAGGCATTATCAAGGCTGAGTTTCATCTTACCTTTCCACTGAGGCTTTGAAGCATACAAGCTTCTTTCATTGCATCGGGAAGTCCTCCTAGTGTGTGTGTGTGTGTTTGCATAGTATGAGGATTAATGATAGTGCCTTGAACATGATAAGTCAGCATTCCACCACCAACTGATATATCCCCCACCTGTTTCCATTCATCTTTAAATAGGGGTTAGTCTTTATATTTCTATGTTGAAGGTTCATAAATCAAGGTTTCCATATTATAAAGCACAAATTAAAAACAGGAAACACATGGGAGATATTAGTACATGCCTGAAATCCTAGTAATTTACAAATAGTGTCAGAATGACTGGGATTTCAAGGCCAGCCTGGGCTACATAGTGAGATTCTATTTCTTAAAACCAAACTAGACAAATAACACAAAGAAACCAAACTAATAAACATTTGGGAGCAAGGAAGCAAAACCCAACATATTCTATCTAATTACAACTGTCCCATTGGCCTGGAGAGGAAACTAGATTAGGTTCTTCATATTACATTGTGGATGCAAAAGAAACCCATGCATTCTCTAGTGAGACACAAGGGACACAGAGTAATGGACAGACAATGATTTCCAGTGCCATGGGGAGCTAGCAACACTTCTAAAGCTGACATCATCTAACACTCCTGTGAGAAATAAGGGGTTAAGACAAGCCATTTGCACATACAGAAAGCCTTGCAACAGGGACCTACAATCAGATGATTCCAGCATGTTGCTTTCTGATAAACTAATTTGCCATGGAGTTTAGAGAAATGCTAATGTGTCTGTTAGTGGTGTCTCTTCAGTATTGTGTGTCTCCAGTCTGCCTGCAGCAAGTGTTAACTCATAGGCAATTCACAGTTGGAGTGTCTCACTAAGCCCCAAGTGCCCAGTTTATGCTGTTGATTAAAAATGAAACTGTGAGCTTTCCATACTAGATATGTGTATTATGCACAGGTAGCTATTCCCTTTCAAATCCACTTTTGCCTTTGAATGCCTTGTTTTTTTTCTGCTGTATCTTAGTTAGGCTGTGCCCTTCTGTAAATGGGCATATATATGGTCTTGGGATATAGTGACAAAATGAGCTAGTTCTGAACAGAATGGTAGGTGATGCCTTTGCTGCTTATCTCATACTCCAAGTCAGTGCCCTGCCCTCCTCGGTGAAGGACTCTGCTGTGAAACCACTGTGTACTGCTGCCTGCACATCTACTTGTCTTATTTTCCCAAGGAGTGCTTTTCCCTGACTAGCCACACAGAAAGCAGCTTCTCCATCAGTCTCTTGGTCTCATATACACTCTATGAAGTAGTTGATTTTTAAATAAGATAGAGGTAGATTTCCTCCTTCTTCAGGGTGACAAACAGCACCCAGAGAAGCAGCTATGACTTAGTTAGCAGTGATAGGACCATGTTAAGAAATGTCTCTCTCTTAGTCTTCTTGGACAAAGATGTTGATTTTAAAGGAAAGAACTTCCTATGTCTTACAGGCAACATCAGGGGACAGCACTTAACACAAGATAGTTAAGAAAATACATTAATGAAGTGGGTGGGCAAATTATAGGATGTAGACCAAACCTGGTTAGTTGTTTGTGGTGTGTGTGTGTGTGTGTGTATGTGTGTGTGTGTGTGTGTGTGTGTGTGTGTGTGTGTGTGTGTGTATGTATGTGTAGGTCAGAAGTCAACCTCAAAGTTGTCAATTCTCAGGATGCTCTCCACATCATATGTTTTGTTCTTATTTGATTTTGTTTTTGAGACAGGGTCTTTTATTTTACCTGAAACCCACTGATTGACCTAGGATAACCAGCAGTAAGTCTCAAGGACCCACGTGTTTCTGTCGTCCCAGTGCTGGGATTACAAACATACATGATCATGCCAGGCTTTATTACATCAGTTCTGGAGAATAAGCTCAAGCCACCTTGCTTGTATGGTATACACGTCAACATCTTCTTCAGAGCCTTTAAGACTAATGGAGCACAGCTGTGTCTGCCTCTACATGCATGCTTCATCCATGCTACCATGGTAAAGACATTAGTTCTGAAAAACCCCTAACACTTTACTGTGTAGACCCCCATAAATACAGCTTGCTAGTCACTATAAACAATGTATGAATTTAAAGTATATTACAATATATCCCAGAAGGAGCTGGTACAAAAACACTGAACTTCAGTGGATAAAGTAATAGTCTTAGAAGCATAAGGATGAGAATTCAGATCCCTGGGTCTGGACAAGTGTGCTGGCCACTTGTAATTCCAGTACACAAGAGAAGTGATTAGAGAAGATCCTGAACATCAGCTTCAAACTTCACACACACATACTTCACACACATACACACACATACACACACACACACACACACACACACACACACACACACACGTAAGCCAGCGCAAACGTGTACCTCCACATAAACAAACATGCACACACAGACTTGATAAAACATAAACATAAAATAAACAAAAAGCACTGAGCCAAGTAACAATGATCTTCATGTATCAGAATAGCCTAATGTGTGAACCTTTCTTTAGAGGAAGTCACATGACTATATTACTGAAAACTATATTTCCACAATGCACCAGCAGGAACATGATGACTCAGTTCAGTGCATATGCCTACAAATCTAATACCTGTACAAACATCTTGTTTAATGAGCAGTCTGATGGGCAGGCAACTCAAGAATTGTCAACTACTGGGCCATGTGCTTACACTCTAGAGTCAGTCCTACTGGTAGACTCTTGATGCTTTCAAGGCAAAAAAACACATCTGTGCTGTCTTGTCCTTGATCTCTGTAGCACTGTGGAGAGTCTGCAAATATCTGCTGGATGAATAGCCAAGTGGAGCAAACTTGCCCTCATTACAATTTATTGAAAACAAAGAGATGTAATTACTTAGTACAATTCAAGAAATGCCTTCTTGCCATCAAAGAAGCCCACAGTGTTTGAGGGAAGAAAGAAAACTGACTTCTAAGCGTGGCTTGTGGGAGCACTTACAACTGTGTCGGTCTCTTACAGTAAACACAATTTAATGGTTAATTGTTGCTAATTGGAACTACTAATGGACCTAATTTTTAATTAAGAGATGAGATGGAAGTCATTTAGAATTAGCTCATGGAACTCAGAAGAACACATGCTGTCAAAGGCTTGAGAAACAGCTTCCTCCTTTGAAGATACTTAAACACTATCTATCCCCCAGTCTGTGGATGCTATGGGAGAGTCTTCAAAAGCAATTCAAGCCCAAGGGAACGCTGTGCAAAGCTAGGCTTCAGCCAAGATTCACTGTCTGCAGCTTAAAGAGACGCTCCAGTGCAAATCTGTGTCACTAACTAGCAAAACCCACAAAACCAGCTGTACAGTACCTTCCATCTGTTTTGTTTAGTTTGATTTGGGGTGAGGGAGGGGGGTCAGGGACAAAGTCCCACTACGCAGCTCAGGCTGGCCTCAACTGTCTACATAGAGCATGCTGGCTTCTAACTCTATGCATGGAGCAGGCTGGTCTCTAACTGTCTTGTGTAGCAGTTCTCAACTTTTAGGTTGTGACCCCCTTGGGCAGTCAAATGATCTATTGAACAGGATCATGTGTCAGATATCCTGCATATCAGATATTTACATTATGATTCACAACAGTAGCATAATTACAATTATGAAGTATCAATGAAAATGAATGAGGGTCATTACAACATGAAGAATTGTATTAAAGGGTCACAGCATCAAGACGGCTAAGAACCACTGCTCTGTGTAGAGCAGAATGGCCTTAAATTCCCAAGTGCTGTGGTAACAATCCTGCACCATCAGGATTCACACTATAGGAGCCTTATGCATAATTCCACATTCAGAAATCCAACATTAAGTTCTCATATTTGACTGATATATTAGGACTTGTAGATGCCTTTCTATGAAACCTCAAATGCATGCTGGTAATTACCAGTTTAGTCTGTTTTAGACAATCTGTAAAAGCATATGGGAGAATAAACACGTGTCCCACAAATTCTCTCCTTTTCTCCCACTGCCTTTGAGACCCCTTTTGCCCTTTTCAAGGCTCAGGTTTAAATTTAGAACTCTAAGCTTTTTGGAAGAGGAAGAAAGACGTTGATTTCACTTTTTTTGTGGACAATACAGTCTTTTCTTGCTTTACACTGATGGCCTTGAAGGAAATGAAACATATTTACACATTTTCCCCTAAAATTTCTTTTAAAAAGGACATTCAGGAACCATATGGAAAGAAGAAGTAAAAATATTTTAAGAGGCAGAAGATGGGGAGTCTGCTGGGAGATGTACTTTTTAGTACTACCAGAATGTAGTCTCAGCAACATGACTGACCACCCAAACATTTGCTGTTTAAATGGCACCAGTTCGTGGTGAAAGCCCAAGAGGCCTCAACACTGCACAAAGAATTGTACAACTACATAAAGCTGTGGTCTTCCCCAGGGAAGAATATACCAGTTGGTTGTTGGGTATCAAATGGTCTGCCCTAAAAACATATATTCAAGTAACATTATATGGACTAACAGACTAAATTTAGGAATATACACATATATGAAAATATACATATATTTGTATAAAATAACTATTAGTGACAAAAGATGCCATGACTTTGAAGGAGAGAATAGAGGAGTATATGAGAAGATTTGGAGGTGCAAAGGGAAGGGAGAAATGTTGTAATTAAATTATGATCTCAAAAATAAACAAATAAATAAAAAGGAGACTGTATAAGGGTGTAGTCTACAGTGATCTGTCTTCTAATGGAAATGACCTGGGATGGTATCACAGAGCAGTGACAGAGGAGATGAACAGCAGTGAAATCCCTCAGGGAATCATGATCCCCAGCATCCATCAGCCACTTTCTTTAGTCATCACTACTCTTGCCTTGGCCATTTTCTTCCTGGTAATTATTTTTAAACTATATATTCACTGTTGAAGCCTAACTATTCACCTTAGACTCACTTACCTAACAATACTTTATGTTCACATTTTTCCCTGGATTACCCGAGTCCAGCTTGGTGACCTGGCCCCAAGATCAAGTACCCAAGTTTTCAGGTCCTCACCATTCCACACCTCTCACCAAGGCTCTTGAATTTTCTTCTTATCTTCTATCATCATCTTTTGTTAGCCCTTCAAAGTCTTTCTCAGTACCATTTGTGATCCAGCTATTTCCTTACCCATGTAACCAGAGCACATTTCTTGTTTCTTGCTCCATGCAAGAAATCTGCAGACCTGAATTAATCTACTTTCTTGGCTATTGATCATTACAGCAAGCAAAACAAATTTCCTGGATTCAAAATATAGCCTAGCAGGTAAAAACTCATTGCCTACAAGACTCATGACCAGAGTGTCATCTCTGTTACCCACAATGAGAGGCAATAACTGACCCCCTTAAGCTACACTCTGCACACACACACACACACACACACACACACACACACACACGAGAGAGAGAGAGAGAGAGAGAGAGAGAGAGAGAGAGAGAGAGAGAGAGAGAGAGAGGGAGGGAGGGAGGGAGGGAGGGAAGGAGGGAGGGGGGCTGGCTGTACATAAATAATTTTAAAAATTGTCACAGAAGTCCACTATCTATAGTTTTGAATGAATTACTCCTCAAACTTTCCACTTTCCAATCTCCTTACATCTCCTAAAGACTATTACATGTCACTTAGAACTTTACATAGTAACTAAGAGTGGCTTCCTGTTCCTACATGCACATACAACACCCTTTCTTCATGTCCCATACAAGTGTGTCTTTCTTGAGGACCTTTCTATTGCCCATCTCTCTTTAGATACTTTTCTGTCCTTCCTCTTTCTTTCAATCATATTAGAAATATTCCATTTAAAAAATCACCAATAATCAGTTGCATTCTCCTTTTCTCTAGATTGTCTTTAATCCTTAAAGCCAAACTTGTGGAGTTCCTTATAGTAGCTACATCTGCGCATGACATACACACATTCACTTGTCTTGCTCTTTCCTCCAAATTCCACTATCAAGTTCACAAGAGAATCTTCCAAATTTTAATTTGGGGTGTGTGTGTGTGTGTGTGTGTGTGTGTGTGTATTCACATGTAATAGCATCTGTGTACAGTTTCCTGTGGAGGCTAGTACAGGGAGTCAGATCCCTTGGAACTGGAGTTATAGGTGGTGTGAGCTACCTGTCTGGGAACTGAACCCAGGTCCTCTGGAAGAGCAGCAAGTGCTCTTAACCACTGATCTATCTCCAGCTTCACCATCAGTCAGGTACCACAAAATCCAGTGGCTTGTTTTTAAGACTTCTATGCACTCATAATGTTCTCATCTTTTGACATATTTAAAGCTTCTTCCTCTGCTTCATTTTTCATCTATTCATGGTGCCTTTCCCAGCCTTCATTCTAGATTCCATTTTCTGCTCCTTTGTTCTTGTTTAAAAACCTAGGGTGCTGCCTACTTCTCCTCACTCCAAGTACATTCATCCTGCTAACAAGAGCTAAATTCTATGATGGTAACTCCAGACCCCACCTCCATATACAGATTATGTTTGAGATAGATGCACATATTGAATGCTCTAATGGCTTGTGTAATGGACATCTCAAAGCCAACACACTCAGCAGAAATCAGCTTCCTCCTGGGCATTCTTGATTCTTCTTCCTTTTAGCTCCTAAATGTGGTATAGTGGGCCACTGAACTGGAGGAACTGTAAAATTCATACTTTGTCATTTCAGGGTCTATCCTGATACTCAATTTGTTGATTAATCCTATTCTGTTCACCTATCACAGACTCATTAGCATGCAATGACACAGTCATTTCTAGAATATGACTACTTGCCACCATGATTTCTTTCTTAGATTCTTCAGTGCATTTGACCCTTTTCTGGTTTTGCCTGATTCCTGAACATTCTCCATCCTATAACCAGAGTGATTATGTCATTCTCCAACTCTGAACATCTCCATTGTCATCAGGATAGAGATCAACTTCCCATACCTGAGGCTGATGCCACAGCTGACATACTTTTTCCCACTCCCCGTCTCTCTGCATGTACCTTTATCCTGCTGACCATCTGTAGTTCCCCAATCTTTCAATTCTCTGCTCCCAGAAGCCTTTTTACACTGCTTTCTTGGTCTGAAACTCTGAGCTCTGTTTTTTTACTTAGGTTAATTCCCTATGTCTTGGAGGTTTGAAGAGTATTCAAAGTGATGAAACTATTACAAAGGAGATTCTTCTTGTATGCCAAAAAAATTTTTTTCTAAGTCTTTGTTTCTATGTTTAGAGAATTCTATTCCTAGGGCCTTTGTCTGACCTCTACTACTTCATGTCCATTGGTTCTTCTTGCACCAATAGTGTGCCAATAGTAATTAGTGTGGCTGTAGCAAACACTGTTTGAACATCTAGTTTATGCCAGGATCTGTTCTAAGCTGAGTATATGGACATGGCTGAAAGAACAAATATTCCTTAACTCAAATGAAAAACACACAGACCTAGCTTTGATATATGACAAGGTCATGTTTTGTTCTCAAATCTGAAAGTTCTGTCATTCAACATCCTCATACTGTTTCCCATTCTGAGTTGACATATCTTGTACTATATGCCTAATAGGCCTTCCCATTGTAGTCTATCTGGTAAACTCCTATTCAGCCTTACTGATCCTTCTCCAAATTCACATTATTACTCTGTATCTCAAATATTCTTCCTACATTCTTGTTTCTGTATGCCACTTATATAAACACAAATAACATCATAAGAAACAGCAAAATCAAATTGAACTATGATGCTGATTTTTTAAAAATAAGGTCAGACTTTCTATTCATATTTACACCTTCAACACTTAGTATAGTATTTAGAAATATTTGGTAATATTTAAAATATTGGTTGAATGAAAACTGAATAGATTTTATCTCCATGAAAGATTAAGTTAATATTTTCAGTTCCAATATATTAGAGCAATTTGCTTGGTCCATATATTGGCAAAAGCTGATTATCTAAATCACTTAATACTGGCACATTGGGATATTTGGGAAAGATTTATTACTTCATCAGGCTCAGTTTGCTTTCCCAATATGGTCAATAGTTAGATAAAAGATATGTTAATTGTTCAAAAGTCAATGGAATTTTCTACAAGTCAGAAACCATTTTAGAAAACACATCTATTGCTATTTAGATATAAGCTTAAGAAGAGTACAACTGTGCGATATGTCCAACCATGGCCTAAATATTATGAGGAGGAACTAAATTTAAATGGTCCAAAATGTGGTTTTCCAAAAGACCTTGGTTCCTTCCTTAGGACTCTACTACTGACAATATATCTTTTATTGACTACATGTTATATTTGGTTTTCATGTGTACGTGTGTATAGTTACATGTTTGTATGTGTGCACATGTGTACAGGTGCAGATATGCATGTATGCATATGCATGTATGCACATGCATGTGAAGGTTGAGAGAGGCCAACTTTGAATGCCATTCCTCAGGAGCCATTCACATTTTTTAAATTGAGTTTAGGTATTTAATTGGCCTGAGCCTCACCTATTAGGTTAAATTGGCTAGTCTCTGCCCCCTCAATGCTGGCATTATTGTGTGTCCGGCTTTTTTATGTGGGTGCTGTGGGATTGAACTGAGGACCCCTGCAAACACTCTAGTGACTGAGTCAACTTATAAACTCCATATCTTGGATTTTAATTTTCCCCTGTGGTTTTATTTTTTTAGTCCAAAAACATATGCTCACACGTTTAAGCTTTGTAGAATATTGTGTTTAACAATCCATGTATGTACTGGAAAGTTTCAGTGCAATCAGACAGAAATGAAAGCTGGGCACTGTTTTTTTGCCAAGATGGATTTGTATAGTGGTGATCCATGTTCATAGAGTAAATAATTCTGACAATTGGCTTGCAATTTTCATGCTAATGTGTGTATGTTAATGTTATAGTCATTCATTCTCTCTCTCTCTCTCTCTCTCTCTCTCTCTCTCTCTCACACACACACACACACACACACACACAAATACAGTCTCACCATATAGATGCCTAGAATTCACCATATAGAACAAGCTGTATTCTAATTCATAGAGATTTGCCTACCTCTTCTTTTTGGATTCTTGGATTAAGGGTATGCACTACCATGCCAAGACTTCACTGTATTCTTAAAAATGAAATGTTGTTTGTTTGAGGGATTGTTATTACTAATGTTAACTGTGAGGAGTATAAGCCTACTGTCAATCAAAGAGGACTAAGGTTGCAGAATGTAAAAGCTATATATATTAAACGACATCTTCTCTACATGTCACATGTTTTCAACACAAAATAAACATTAAAATATGATAGGTCATACATGGGGAAGGGGCGACAGGCACATGACATTTTAATGAATGGCAATCCATGAAGAACAAGAGTACCAAAGTGATGTCCAGTTAAAAGCCAGCTCTTGGTCTTTATAATGACATTCATATGGCTCTGAGATGAATGCATAGCCATGGCATAACTAAAGAAATCCACAGGACAGGAGGCATCACTGCCCTTTCAGGAACTCTATCAGGAAAGTGCAGTGGCCTTGAGTGGGATGCTTTCCACTGACAGCCATTTTCAGGCTGCCAGACTTAACTGCCTCCTGGGCTCTTTTGGGCATTTCCTGTACTATGTTTCATGTACTCTTTCCAATGACCTTCTTAGCTCTATATGAATATTTTTAACCACCTAACATGCCAAAGGCTCAAAGAGTGCTAAACTCTACATGCTTCTGGCTACTCTTCAGTTAGTTCAAATAAATAATCCAAAATTAATAATTGTGTCCATTTCCTTCTTTGCAATAAACCAAAAGTGAAATTTAAGAACAAAGCACAACATCCATGCAGTTCAAGTTATTTTTTTTTAAGAATCAACTTCAATACACACATAAGTCAGCTCCAAATTGCACCATAGATAACAAATTAAATACTGCTAGTTGAATGCTGAAGACTCTCATGTATCCTCAAAGCAACGTCTAACAGCTTGCTGTAAAATGGAATATCAGAAGTGCCACTTCTGATATCCCAAATATAACATCTTGGAAAAATTAAAGTTTTGATTCATTCAACAAATTATTTGAGTAGACATCTCAGACCCTGTCCTCAAAGCCAAGCAAGGACATGGGATAACTTTCTGACTTCTGAGGAACTGTGGTCTCTAAAGCAGCGCTTCTCAATCTCTTTTTATAAATATGTGCTCTATTTTTGATAAACATAAAATCTTTCTTCCACTCTTCAGAAATTCTGGTTACGTTGTCAAGCAATGAGATCCACTGATACACAGAGCATTGACTTAATCATCTGCATATCTTTCTGGATGAAGTATCTTTGAGATCTTACTTTTTATTTTAAAGAGAGTATATCTATTTCCCAGACATAAAACCAGATTATCTTAGTAAATAGATTTTTAACTACAAATCCCTCCCCTTGGCAAACTGAAATGTAAACTGCTTATAGCCACCCCTGTTGAGAATCACTGCTTTGAAGAGCTTTGGAGAGAACCAGGCAAGATCCGTCTCCTCCCTCCAATTGAGTCTGAAAGGAATTAGAATGCTCCTACCTGACACAACAGCTGCTGGAGTACCATAATTCTGTCCTGGGATTGAATCTTGGAATGAAAAGAGCATGAGAAAGAATGCAATGAAGTCCAAAGGGAAATAAAAACAGAACCTTAGCTTTAAAAGTCAGAAGGGCCCAATGTGCGTCATATTGTCACCTGCCCCCACCCTCATTCTTTAAGCACTTAAGTCACCATGACCCTAGTGGACAGTTAGCTATTAGTCTCCATTACCACCAGGCTATGCATGCTACCAGAACCAATTGTTCTCAGAACATCACCATCTTCCTCTTGGACTATTTGATCTCTGCGTCTGAGAATCAGTGGAAAGTTCTTTCCCTCCCAAGATATTGTAAGAGTTTTATAAGACAGTCCATCTACAGGGCACCCAAAGTGTGGTAGGAATGGAGAAAAATAAAATAACTTTAAAGGAGATTAATAAAAATTTACATGTTCTTATACTATATGGATTATATAGTCCACATTATTATTATTTTTTCTTTAATCATCTTGACCAGGGGCAAAACACAGAGAACTCTTTGCCGAGGCCTAGGAACCTTGTGTACCCACCAAGTCTAGATCTTATGGAACAGAGAATGGATGGCTTTTTAAAAGTAATATAACATCATAGGTGACAAAATCTAAAAAGAAGTTAAGCTACAAGAAGTCATTGCAAACATGGGAATGTCGGGGTAAATATATCAGCTGTTTTAAAAAATGACAAAAAACTTTAATTCATGCAACTCCTTCACAGTCTTTTATGAAATGCTTTTATTATTATATAGCAATTATATATAATAATGACTTTATTACATTTTCACACATGCACAAAATAATTTGTGTCACATTCACCCCAACCCTGCAGCTATATTTTTGCTCCCTAACTTGTGCCTCTTACTCCTTTTCCCATTTCTAAGTTGCTCTTATATAAGGATCTTCAAAAAGAAAGTGGTATATAGCCTGTGTTTTTAACTAGTCTTCTAAAAACTGAAAACAATAAGCCTACCCCCCAACTCTCTGAAAGATGATGCAGAGATGGTTTTATTCAAGTTCTTATTTAATCCAGACAGTCTGTATTATACTTTAAAATCTTAAACCCATAAATTTATACTTCTATCCACTTAATAACTTTTGAGAGTATTGAAAAATTTGCCCCCTAGTTTAATACTAATCATTCTCTTGAGGGAATTGCATGTCTGAAGAGGCCTGTGAACCTTGTAAAGCACTCGGGGCCCTAAGGACAGACAAGCACTGCTCAGAATGCAAATGCAAATAAGCCATACAACCTAGTGACTTGACTCTCAGCCTCACTCTGATGAACAATCAATTTGAAAGCAATTCGAAAGATTTTTAGTAATACTGATCTTAGTTACCTTTTTATAAAATATAAAACTGTAAGTTACTATTCAAAATTAAGAAAAATATGAGTTAATTTTTGAAATATGTCATAATATATGTATATCTGTAATTATAATGTAAAGAGAAACATAGATATTAATATAGAAAATAATGGCTACTGTTTAGTAGTTGAGGAATATAAAAAAATAAAATGACTCAATAGAAATTACTTCAATCTCATTTCTAAAAATAAACACACTTGTTTTGAATTATTTTTAAAATCCATCTTATTTTTAATCTATATGTGCATGTGCATGCATGTGTAGTGTCTCTGGATGCCCGAAGAGGGCGCTGGATTCCATGGAGTTATATTACAGGCAGCTGTGAATCACCTGATGTGAGTTCTGGGAGTTGAACTTAGGTCCTCTGAATAGCAGCATACACTCTTGAGCTATCTCTCTCACCCTCACCCAAACTTTTTATTTCTCTATAGAATTATTTGTAAAATAATCCCTCACAGTTATTCTGTGCCCCACATGTGCAAGTTTACAGCCTTCTGTTTTGACTCAACATTATCAATAACACCCTACTTGTATTAAACTCTTGTGATTTTACACTGTATTATATGTGAGTTTATGATTAAATCATAGTTTATCTAATTATTCTCAATTATTAAATACTGTCTAGAATACTATATCAAACATTTTGAGGCATAAAGGCTTTTCTGTTATTTTACACTATTTTTATCCTCCAGTTTCTCAAAATTGAAAGGATACCACCACAGGAAGTATTCTGAAGTGCTTGGACTGGGCACGCTGGTGTTTATCTTCTCTGGCTGTGTGCATGTGAGTGTGTATATGTGTGTGTGTGTGTTTATGTGAGTGTGTGTGTATTTGTTAAAGTATAGTAATGACAGTTTTTAATCTTACTCATTTTTCTATACCCTGTTTTATTCCCAACTCACTCATATTCCCTGGCATTATCAGTATTAGGACCTTTCTGTAATGATAATAAATTACTTGAACTCAAGATCCATATTGTAAGAAGTAAAGATTTAATATGTATAAGTAACCCTGCCCTCAACAGACTTGCCCTTAACTCTCCATTCATTACTTACATAAAAAGCAAGGAATTGTTATGCTATAGTAAGAACTAAATGGTTTAAAGAACTATTTGAAAACTATAACCTTTGCATCCATACTTTCTGTCTTGTATTAGTTTGTAATTGGCTGATATTTTTCTCTTGAGAATTCACCTCAGGAATTGTAGTCATCAGGATTTATGAAGTTATTTATTATTTCAGATATTATTTACTGAGTCATGATTCCATCTAAATGCTTGTGTTCATTTTTATAATTCTCTATCTTAATACTGATATTTAAACCTAATGATGAAAAAATGATAATACATATTTTCATCTTGTAATTATCAGATTTTCAGAGCAGTGGATAAATGGGATGCCTGAAGGCTGACAATGAAATCTGGGAAATCAGGACTACAATTCCAGGACTGTTTCTGTGAGTGGTGATTAGACTATGGAAATCCAGTGATGTCACAATTCAGTGGTGGCTCAGGGAAAGCAAACTGAACTGAAGATAAGGAACCTGCAGAACAAAATCTTTTTATTTCTTTCAACAGAGATTGCTGGCATTGTAAGCCACTGGTGACCAGCAGCTGCACAAACAAAAAGGAGATAAGAAAGTTGTAAAACAAGATTGTCATATAATGTAGAGGTTCTTATGACACACTCAAGTCCTGGGTGGCTTCTGGTAAAGCTCCCAATAACTTGATAAAAAATTATGGATAATGGGGCTTTGCTTTCATCAGAGGAATTCTGTGAGACACAATAAACAAATGCAGGAAAAATAGAAAAGTTCTTCGAGGTTAGAGCCATGAAATATTGTTTGCATGAAATTCATTTAGCTTGAAGCCCATAGATTCAGTTAACATAGAAATGGGTAGAGAATTGACCAACAAGCTTTGAAAAAGAAAATTCCAGCTGGAAATTCTTTAAACTAAATGATACCCACTTCAAATGCTGAGATGATATGAAATGAAATAGACCTGCCTTTTTGAAGATAAAAAGTATGCTTTGGTTGAATCTAATTCCTTTTGTCAAGAATCTTAAAAAGCAAGGTGGGACACACAGTGGCCTTATTGCCTTCTAAAAATGGTAAATTCTACTATAGCTCCTCTGCTCTCCAGCCTGACCACTAGCTACTCTGATCTCTCCCCCAGATTTCACTATACTATGCTCTCGGAGCTCATGTGCTCCTGGACTCGTTGCTGCTCACATTTTGCTTTGCAGAATTTCCAAGAGCTCAGATTACTGAAAGTCAGTGAAGACTCACAGATTGGTGAAAGACACTGGGAGAAAGCTATGCAGGTTTGGATGAGAAATGCCTCCCATATGCTATAAGCACTCGGTTCCCAATTGGTGATGCTGCTTGAGGAAGGTTTGGAACTTTCAGACTCAGAATGTTTCTGGAGGGGGTACACTACTCGGGGCAAGCAATGAGTATTTAGACCCTCAACATCCTTCTTTTTCCTCTCTCTGAACTTTCTGAGAGACAAAAAACATAGGAGCAAGACTCATTCTTGCTCCTGAAATCTGCTGCTGCACCTTGCTTGGCATCATGGACTCCCTCTTTGCTCAAAGCCAAACACATGTTTTCTTTTATAAGTTGTTATGGTTCAGAAGGTTTTAGCATGGCAACATACAATAACCTACACATAGTTTAGATGACAAGGTAGAGAATGGATTATAGGACAATGATACTAAAAGCAGGAAGTACAGTTAAGAGACTGTTACAATGAGCCAAATGAAGCCATGAATGGAGGCTGGGAGTGAAGAGGGGAGGATTGAACTGATAAATGTCTATGACTTAATTCATGGGACTTCAAAAATAACTGCAAACGGAGAAGAGGAAGACAGATTGTGTGCATACTGAGTCCCAAGGCTATTGAAGAGATCATCACGGTAGTAACTTGAAATAAAATGGGAAAGGAATACAGAAAAGAGAGGGGTGTGGCTGGAAGGAAGCTAATGGAAGTTCCTAACATGCATGTAGATTGTGCTGACATTGAGATGTTGACAAAGGATCTCCATGGAGACAAGGTAGATGAGTTTAATGTTTTAAGATTAACATTGAGGACTCAGATCTAAGAGTCTTCAATGTGGAAAACGGGACTGAAAACCATGAGGGTGGATAGGTCTGCTGAAGAAAGCCTGTAATGACTGCAGAGTGAGAGGCCATCTTAGCTTGCAACAGGAAGGTGGGGGAAGGGCCAGAGAGGAGCTGGAGAGAACAGGCACAAGCTAGGAATTCACTGAACAAAACAGCCAGAAATCTAAATACACAGATAATTCACATCAAATACAGTCTCTCCATGTTAAAAAGAGTTAGACAGCGAGACTACCCTGGATCTGTGTGCACATGGGACAATGAATGATGGCAAATGGATCATGGTCCTACTCTGTACACAAGATTCTCACATTCCTGGCTGCTGAAAGTACCGCCTCTGCCATTAGGTGCCCAACACTAAGGCAGACATATTACATTAATGTGGAAATCCCTCTAAATTATAATGTTAATGCTATGTATATTTTTATAATGTGACTTTGCTTCTAATGTCAGAAATTCAGAGAATACTTGATCACATGAATAGGATCCTGGAATACTAGGTTAGCAGTTAACGTAGTGGACATGTTAATGAATTAAGCTATACTCATTGAAATGGAGCAAGCAAAGGAGTTTGGTTGTGAATTTAGTAAGGGTACATTTCTTCTGGTGACCTGAACTCCCACCAGGTAGATCCCATCAGAGGTTAAGGGTGGCTCACTTACTAAGCGCTGATTTGTCACATATTGCATTAGGCTACTGTTTATTATGCCATTTAATACTCACAGCATCCCAGGAATGTGCATGTTATTATTGTCCCAAATCCCTAGGAATCCAAGGAAACTACCCCAAATATTCACAGTGAATCCAAAACCATGCTTTGGAATCTGAGATCATTCCTAAATCTATTGGACCTTCCATGGTGCCAGTAAGAAAGGTATGAGATGGATCCAGGTAGGTGAAAAAAGCCAAATAAATAAGTAAATAAACCTCAAATCACTAATCCAAAACAAATGCCAATTTTAAAAAGTCACATAAAAGCAAAGATAGCATGCCAAAGTATGAGAGAGATAATTTAATGAAAGAAATGACTACATTTGAGACACTAAGTGCTTTAAATTATATTTCTGAATGAATCAACAAAATAAGGCATCTTTTCTTTGCCTCTCAAAAACCTTATGACATCATTAACTTTTGATGTTAATGTTATATGATGCTTATAGTGTAACTAAGCACTATTTATTTGCAATAGTGAAAGCACACACTGGCAAGAAGAAAAAAAAACAAGAGGGGATTTGACATTAAAAATAAGTTTCAAGTGTAAAAATCCTTTACTTGCCCAGAGAGGTAATGGTCCACATCACTAAATACAATGATAATCATTGAATTATCATTTCTGTCCATTGCCAGCTAGGGAAAAATTGTGGTCTCACATGATTCTATTCCTGTTGAGAATTCTCAGATATGCAATTTTATGTTATTTATTTAATTAGAAACTACAATAGCTTGAAGCCTAGTCTGTATCTTTTTTATTATTATTCTGTTTCTTAAAGGATCCTGCCACACATTGTTTCTTTTTTAGCTGGCAAATTGAAATGTTAGAAATGAAGCTGGCTTTGATTTTAGTCAAACAGGTAACATTTACAAAGCATTTCTTCCTGTGTTTTCTATTACAATTCATTTTTTTACAAATAAAAATCACACTTTACATTTAACAGGATAAAGATGCCTCTATTTTTACTCATTCTCAGGTGAAGTCACTGGCAGCCAAAAAACCTGATAGGTAGTGAAATCTACAGCAGGGACATTATAAGTATCAAGCCTTCTAATTCTGCTTTCTTAGGAATACACAAAGGGACTACAAATCATCCTTACATTAGACTAAAAATGGTAAAAATATTATTCCAAAACTCTGTTTTCCTGATAAAAATGATCTGAACCATGGTGTAAAATTAAATGTGATCTCATAGCTGACCTCTGAAATCTAGCTGAGAACCTCATGCAATCATTTGACCCAGCTCTGGCTATCAGGCAGAGAAGTTATCGCCAATGGTGCATTAAAGGGAACAGGTGTGTAGCTTATGATAAACTAAAATTCTTTCTAGGAAGTCTGTGATTTTTTTTTCCATATTTAGAGACAATCACTGAACACTCTGGGGTTGAAAACTCTCTTTTCTATTTATTTTTTGAGTAACAGGAGTCCCTGTTTTAAGGTCTCCATGCACACTAGTTGGCTTAAAGCATATCAGCACTACAACACAATGCTAGTGCTGCTGTGAAAGTCACAGCGGTGGAGTCAAGGAGATACAGATGCCAAAAAACACACAGTCACGTAGCTCAAGATGCTCATATGTCAAACTGAATGCTCTTGTTCTAAAGAGAGGAGGTTGAGGCCCCTAGATATGTATCCTCAATGGCACACTTCAGATTTAGATCAAGGATTCTTCATTCCAACTCCTGGGGTCTTTCTACATACACTATTTGAGCTGCCTCAGTTAAAAGAAATTGCAAATTTTCTTTTCCATGTCTTTACAAAATAAGGTCACCTGCACTAATTTGTACACTGAACACTACAGTGTGATTCCTGGTGGTCCACAATGCCTGCATTTTTCTCTGATGGCATTGAGCATAGACTGGCATTCTAGGTTTTATCAAACATAAATATTAGAGAGAATTGTCTTCTAACAAAAGGCTTTGTCAGTGAGTTTAAGCATGTTGTTGACAATCAAGTGTGCTGCCAGCATGCTTTCAGTTCCTGTGATGGCTGACCTTGGTTGACAACTTGGCACTAATGGGAAGTGGGCAGACGAAACCCTAACGGAAATGTTCTCCAGCAGACTGGCTTATATGTAAGGTTGTCTTCAGGACATTTTCTTAATTGCTAATCAATGTAGAAGGACCCAGCTCACTGTGGGCTATACCACTCCCTGGGCACATGGACCTGGGCCATGTAAGAAAGTTAGCTGAGACAGTCAGTGAGCATTGTTCTTCCATGGTCTCTGCTTCCATTTCTGCCTCCAGGCTCCTGCCTCAAGCTCCTGATCTAGTTTCCCTGGACGATGTACTTTAACTGTAGACCAAACAGAGCCCTTCCTCTCTATATTGCTTTCAGTCCAGGTTTTACCACAGATACAGAAGCAAATGAGAATGATACGCTTTTGAGAAGTAAGACTAGTCAAAAAATATAACTGTCAGAAAATATTAAACACATCAGATCCCCCTACCATTCAATAGTAACTATGCCAGCGCATCCCCATGAAAGATAAATAGTGCCAACTTCTCAGTGACTTCTTATTACTTCAGACATCAACAGTGAATTAAAAAAAATCCTCAATACTAATCATAGTTAGAACTAGCCTCTAAGGTGTGAAGGGCCTGAGAATGGCAGTGAGTTGGCTGGGAAATAGCTGGGGACAGGAAAGCAGCCCCGTGCATATGGTGATGAGGTATAGATCTACACCTGCAGGCAGAAGGATACCTTTCCAGAAAGAGCTAGGTTGCACTGTGCCACATAACAAGGAGGACCTGCCTTAAGGGCAATGCCACAGGACCCTCATCCTTTCCCGTGCAAATAAGAGTTCCCTGAGGTTAAACTTGCATGTGAGCTTGTTCATGCTGGAACCTGAAAGGTGTGTGAGAAGAGCAGCTTATCAGCAACACTAGTGAAAACAGCACATGGCACCTTCTCAAGTCCCAGGAAACAACCAAACTCTTTCACTCACCGTTCCTGCTGTCCCCAGCGAAAGATGGTTCATTTGCTGCGTCAGGGGGCCCACGATGTTTGTTGGTTGCATTGACATGGGGTGGTCCATGGTGGGTGTGATCACAGCACCCTAAAAACACATACAATGTCTATCTGAAAACACATTCAATGAAAAAAAAAACATTTTCCCCCAAAACAAATGCAATGTTTATGTTTGATGAGTTTACTTTTCATGGAAAATAATGAATATATTCAGACTTAGAGATCTGATGACCACCTATATTGTTTTGCTCACCTGTGAATGTGGCATCTACAATGTCTTTTCCTATGATGTGTTACAGCATGTTTAAAACACCTTCCATTTACCTTTCCAACATCTGATATAGGATATCCTCAAAGAAATCTGATACCCTCTTGCTTCCACTATTCTGATAATTTTCCTTGATTGAAAATTGGAAACATTATTAGAAATTATCTAATTTTTCTAATTTTTCTTGATATTGAATAAAACCTTTAGTTTGTTCATTTTTTGTTTGATATGCTGTGTGTGTGTGTGTGTGTGTGTGTGTGTGTGTGTGTGTGTGTGTGTACATGCTGCAGCATATGTATAGAGGTCAAAGGACAGCATGAAGGAATTGGTTCTTTCTTCTACCATATAGACCCAAGGAATAAAGTCCAGTTTTCAGGCTTTGTGGCAGCAGCATCTACCTGCCACGCTATCTTCTGTAAAAGCTTAAGCCATTTACTTGTGATGTAAGAAATTATTGCTTACCCAAAATATAACCTATGATTGGGAGAATAATGCAACCCACATGGGATTCTGGACTGCATAAGGATGCATCAAAGCCTAACATGAATTATCCAAGAATCATAGTTACTAATTCCATATATGTTTTTAAAATTTTTTTGTCTTATTTTGACTAGTTGATCTTTTGATTTTTTTCTTGATTTATTCTTTTATCATAAGAAAGTATACTAAAGCTTTTAAGCTAGCAAATATATATATTCATACATAAATTAAAGCTTTAGAGTTTGTTTTTGTGCATGTTGTGTATGTGGGGTGCTGGTGATGGTTGTGCTGTGCTGTGTGTGCTTGAGTATGTACATGTATTTATGTATGTACTTGTTAGTGCGGTGGTTGTGTACATGTGCACGCATCTGTGGAGGCCAGAGATCAACATTCGATGCCTTTCTCAGGCATTATTATTATTGTTTGACATGATTCTTCTTATAGAAATGACAAGGTAATACAAGCTTCACTTTATATGTATAAACAGGTATACATAATAGAATTTGCACATACCACTTTTTCTTCCTGCTCTGGTTCTGGAAGCAACTTAACTTAGTTTTTCCTTAAAAAACCAACTTACTATGAGCACTCTGAGAACTAATCCTTTAAGTTCCCAAGGGATAAACTCCAAGAGACTCTCAGATTCAAACAGAAGTTCTGATGCATTTCTCTAACTCTAGCCAAAACGTGGCACTCTCTCAGCCTTTAACCCTGAGTGAACACAGGAGTTTCGTCTCTTCTTGGATTTACAGCACAGGTGGCATCCTTAGACTATGTGCCACTAGGCTTTCCGATCCCTGCCACAATTCCCGAACTCTCAGTTTAACCAGACTTCCTAGTCACACAAAGGAACAGACAGAAAATCCAAAATCTGATCAAAGTTGTATGTGTGTATGCGTGTGTGTGTTGGGTGACGGTTGGTGGGATCTACCCTTCTCCAAGCCCAGGAGGCTGCCCTCTCCCTGGGGTATTGCAAGTGAGGCACACTTAAGTTTTGTTTGAGAAGATGACAGATCCATCAACAGTCTCACAGGATAAGAACAGAGAGACAGCATGCTTGCACTTGGAATTAATTTAGAGAAGATTGTCTGATCTCTTGGAGACTTGCTTCAGAGAAAGCTGCATATAGGGAGTCATTTGATGGCATCTGCCAGCGCACTGTGTCTGCCTATAAACCAGAACTCTGACAATCACACAGAAGAGTGGGAAGAGACTTGTCATAATTTGGAATTGTAAATAGTGAGACCAAGCACAGAATGAAAAATAAGGAAAAGATTCCCTAAACAGACGATTTATTACAAATAAATGAATGATGCTATAAGGACTGGAGAAAACATGTAACAATGCACTACCATGTTTTCAGTAAAAACATCCAATGAACAGAGAATCCCCACAAGTTATCAAGAACATAATTTGTTTAATCTCAGGGGAATGGAAGATATTCACAATTAGTAAGTTAACTGGAAGTGATTGACAGGAGCTCCATAGAGAAAAGAATTTTTGACAGTGCTTTATCAAGGACAGATACCTTTGAGAGACTGAAATATTGGTTATCACAACAAAGAACTGTGTTTGTCAGCCATGCTGCTTATCAATGTCAAGAGAATCTCTTTTGTATTGTGCAGTAGAAAGGGGAACACAAAAGAAGAAAGAAGCAGGAAAAACTTTACAATTGTTAAGGCAAACCAACATTCTCAATGTGGGCTGTCACTTAAGCCCTGGTCTGTAGAGGGCTCTGTGACAGTCTTTGCCAACACATTAAGGGTGACTTTGTCACCTTGAAATATATAGAATTGCTGTCTGACAAGCATCCACTTGGTAAATGGCAGTGCAAGAGGAGACAGATCCTTTTCATTTCAGCTTCCCTGGATGTCTGGATTTCTTCAGTGTTTAAGTTACAAAGAAAAATCTTGTACCATGCATGTCTTAATGCTGCTAATAGAACACACAAGAGTCTCATGGCTGATGAGCCATCTGATCCATCTGAGCCACTGCTGCTATGAGAGTCCTGTCCTTCGTCCTGTCAAAGAGGAAGGAGATGATCACTCCAGCACTGAAGTAAAAATGACAGTAGTCATTTGGGTCATGTTTGCAGAAGTTGCCTGGAGTGAGTCAGTATAGGAGGACACAGGAAAGAGTAGAATAACTCTGGAATCTAGTGGGCACTCAGAAATGTCAATACAATGTTGTGAGTTAAGTGCAGAGACAGTCTGATTTCCTGAAGGACATCCTAAGCAAGCGTGTCACACACAGACTGTACTCAGGGTCCAGATGCTCAGAGCCTTGAGTTTATCTGTGTCAGCATCTTCTCTAATCACAGAACATAAACATAACAAAACTACCTTATAATTTCATCTATAAAGCGAAGTTCTTTTAACATGGAAAAATATTAACAAAATCAGCCTGTATGTTCTTGCTCATTTTAAAAACATTACTAATTTTTATATTGTGGTTACTCTTTACAGCTCTTCATAAGTCACCTCCTCCCTGAATTCCTTTCTGCAGTGTAGTCAAGACCTGCTTTATCTGAAAGGATGTCCCTAAGGGGCAGGGATCTCCTCAGGCTGCAGGTGGCTGTGCTGTGCTCTATCTCCATTGCTTCTTCTTCTGCTGCTGCTGCTGAGGTGGGCTTTAATATTGGTAACTGGAAGTCAAAAAAGCACCTCTGCTGTTGACCTTCAGCTAGGACTTAAAATGAATTTGAAATTTTTGAAAGTTCATTCACTTCCTAATAAAAATAGGATTTTTCACATCCAGGGAAACATAGGCAGTCATTTCAACTGAAAGCACAGAGTAAACTGTGTAATAATGCTCTTGTACCTTATAAAGATTTGTTACACATATTGGTTTAATTAAATGTTGATTGGCCAAAGTCATGCAGGAAGTATAGGTGAAGCAACCAGACTAACAGAATTCTGGGAAGAGGAAAGACAGAACACAGACACTTTAGATTCAGAGGAAACAAGGTGAAAATGCTGCACTGAACTCACCGAGCCATAAGAGGCTCTTTAAGAGGTTCTGTTGCCAAACACTTAAATGAGGTTTATGGGAAATAGGTGGCAATGCTATACTTGGTGGCAATGTGGACTCCAAAAATTCCTTAGTGTTGAGGTGGTAAACATGGCTCCTGCAAGTACCTCTGTCATAAAGCTAAGCTCTCACAGACCAAGAAGCTGGGTGGAGCCAGCCTCTGTAGCCCAGGCTTTAATCCTAGCCAAACTTTTTTTTATCAGATTCAAGGCTTATATGGACAGCAATAGATAAAAATAGACAGTAAGAACAGATTCAGATTAAAAAAGAACACTTTTTACAGTGTGTTTAAAAGTAGATGTAGGCTTAAAAATATATGTGGGCTTGGGATAGAAATGAAAAAGGATAGAGAAAGTCCTTCAAAAAGAAATAGAGTAAAAAAATAATAGTAAGCCATCTAAAGATGGAATATATACAGAGAATCTGAATACTATATGTTATTGTTTGACTTTTGAGTTTTTTGATTGTAGAGGGAGGAGTAAGCACTGTTAATAAACATTCAGCATATATGCTACTATATTAAGCCAACCTAAGTATTTTAAAAATATCTTGACTTCAAAATTTATGTCAAAAGTTATGTTAAGTTGAAAAAGAGATTATCCTTTTTTTTTTCTACAGAAAAGAGAGGCTGTGGATTCATTCTGGGTTAAAGGAAATAAAGTTTGATCGAGGAACACCTCCTGAAAAATCTCTGATGCAAATGGATGGCCCAGATATGCACATTTCAGAGCACATCTATTACAGCTTCCTCTGAATTTTGCATCCACAACAGCTGCAAGGCTGATGGCTGGGAGATAATTCAGCCATATAGACTATTCCACATAGGACTTCCTCATAATTCTAAATTTTCTTTGTGTTCCTATTGCATGGATTTTATTTAGTAATACAATTAAACTCACAGCCAGATATTGGGGAAAAGTTGAAATATCAGAGAGATAGGAAATAAACCACAGCCAATTCTTATCAAGCCAAATCTTCAGGCTGAACAGAGTAGGTCCTATCTTCATGAGTCCTCAGACTGTCCGAGCTTGAAAGCAAAAAGGGAAAACTTTTGCCTTCTCCTGCCTTATCTTCCTTTCTTTGCCCAACTATTTTAATTATTGGATCAACTTTTACTAGTGATAGGATTAAAGGTGGGTATCACCATTGCTTGGCTCTGTTTGGCCTTGAATTTACAGAGATCCAAAGGATTTCCGTCTCCCAAGTAATGGGATTAAAATCAGAGGTCACTACTCCCTAACCTTCATAGCTTGGCTCTGTGGGTAACTCAGTCTTCTGGTATTCCAGATTGTTTTTATTAAATACAATATATTACTACAGGTCCCCATAAGATTATCAATACCCTCAATCAGCAGGAAATAGTCTCGAGAACTGTGACCACATTCTCAAACAATGGAGTATGAATGTTTGCTTTTGTTGCTTACAAGTTGTTATGGATAATGGTCAGGAAAAAACACAGGATATACAAAGGATAGATTATAGTACTTGTTTTAAAAGAATAAAAGAAAAAATGAGGGATAATTTTTGTACACTATTAAGATTTGTTATTTGTATTGGTTTAATAAAATGCTGATTGGCCAATAGTCAGGCAGGAAGCAGTGGCTGAGCAATCAGACTAAGGGAATTCTGGGAAGAGGAAAGGCAGAACACAGACTCAGAGGAAGCAGACTCAGACTCATACTGCAATGAGAAAAGGAACCAAGCCAAATGGCTAAATATACATAAGAATTATGGGTTAATTTAAGAGCTTGATAGTAATATGCCTGAACTATTGACCTACATTTACCATAATATTAAGTCTCCTAGTCAATTATTTGGAAATAACTACCAAGTATTTGAGAGTTCTTGCATGGACAGAAGCTATGAGTACACAAAAGTTGTGTTTAGCTGGAAACCAATTCCAAATGCTCTGGGAAAGCAGGAAGTGTTCTTAACTGCTGAGCCATCTCTCAAGTGATTAAATGATATAAACAATATATTCATTTATGCTGCTTTTCCATGGTTACAGGGTATGGACCTTTAAGCTTGAATAATCACATTATTTTCTAACAAATTCAAACAGGACAAACCTGTATCTTGCAGAGTTGAGTTAGGGTGAGTTCTTAAAGAACTCAAGCCTTTGCTTGACCAGAAAGTTTCCAGTGACCAGCTCAACACTTTAGAGCCCTTCCTACATGGCATCTATCTAAGACTCCTGTTTAACATCACAGCAATGCAAAAGTCAAAGGTAAAATGGAAAACACAAAGCAAAAAAATTTCCTGGCTGAAGGAAAGAAAGGAAGGAGAATTGTGACCCCCTTACCCTTGCCTCTTCCAAGTGTTTCATGTCAGGACATGAATGCTTCATACTATACTGTTTTATTTAGTGATTTGTGCAACTGGATTTTAAAATAGAAACCATTTAACATTTATAAATATAGCCGAAGGTCAATTTCTATTTTGTCCTCAATCTGATTTTGTCTTTCTGTCATTGTAGTATTTTTAGAACAAACATCCACTTGAATTTATATATACCAGACTATTTTTAGCACACATAAAATAAAGGGCAGAGAGCAGGAGCAGCTTAAAAGTTAAGATGGTTCACATCAATGATAGCAATAGTGAATGATTAACAGCAACAGTGAATGAATGACTGAGAGCAATAGTGAATGACTGAGAACAACGGTGAATGACAGTAATAGTGAATGGCTGACAGCAATAGTGAATGACTGGCCACAAGACTGACTGACTGAAAGCAACAGTGAATAAATGACATCAATAATGAAGGACTGACATCAATATTGAATGAATGATGTGAACCAGAAGGGTGTGATGAAATGACCTAAACTTATCAAATGGCAATATAGACACAAAATCAGGGCATTTAATCTCTCTCTCTCTCTCTCTCAGCTAGAAGAAAGTAGAGGGTAAAAGTGCCCCTACTCTACTGGTCCCCAGTTGATGGTTCTGTTTGGGGGAGGCTTAGGAGGTGCAGCATTGCTTGAGAAAATACATCAGTGGAAGGTGGACTTTGAGAAGAAAAAGCCTTGCCTACTTCCAGTTAGCTTTCTCTGTTTCCTGCTGCCATGAATGCCTGTCACTTGCTGCCATGCTTCCTCACTACTATAAACTCCTAGCCCTCTGGAACTATACACCCAAATCAACTTTTCTCCCATGAGTTGCTTCAGGTGATGGTGTTGCATCACAGCAACAGAAAATAAATACAGGGTTTTAAATCACTATTGTTGGAAAAGAATAAAAAGCATCAAGAACCATTTCCTATCTTTAAGGACAACCATTAACACAAGTAACTATAGCTCCAGAGAATCTGATGCCCTCTTCTGGCCATCACAGGTACCTACAAACACACACCACAGCATAGACAATTGGTAAATACTTTTATGTATATGTATTTTGTTCATGTGTGTAGATGCATGAGTGAGTGACAGCATGTATGTATATGGCATGAGTGTCAAGGTCCAATAACAATATAAGGTGGTCATTCCCTGGGTGTCTTCCAGCTTTTGAAATAGAGTGTCTCATAGGCTTGGGTATGACCAAGTAGTCTGTCTCAACCTCCCAACTTGCCATCACTGGTACAGTGTATATTGAACAATTTGCTCCACAACAATTGATTATCCATCTCCAAACATTATTTGTTCTAAGGTCCATAAATCCTGGCATATGTATGTATGTACTTATGTGTGTTAATATATAATACATTTATACATATAAGCTCCAATTATATAATACAGAAATCATTTTAAGATAATTAGAAAGGTACAAAGTTGACATCCCCTATCTGATCCCTACAACTAACATCTAACTTTACTATTTTATTTTCCTATAATGTAACTTCTAATTCACTTGCCAAATGTTATACTTAATTAAGAAAAATAAACAAGACTTTTAACTTTTATGTGTTCACTCTTGAGTTCAAATTTATTACATATATTATTTTGAAAATGTGGTAGTATAGAACTCAGTCTCTCCTGACCTTGGACAAAATTAGATTTAATCAGAATGGTATTTAATGCAATCCCAAGCAAAATCCTTGAGACATCCTTCAATGAAGCAGAAAAAAAAATCCTAAAAATTCATAGGGAAGCACAAAAGACCATAGATATTCAAAGTGGTCATAAGTAAAAAGAACAATGCTGGAAAGATTATCTCCCCAGATGTCAAGATACATTACAGGGTCATAGTGATGAAAATAACATGATACCAACATAAAAACAAACATGTAGATTAATAAAGCAAACTAAAAGACCCAAGTCTGAGAATATGCAATTTTATTTATTTCTTATTTGATGAATATATCAAAAATATATACAAGAGAAAGGACAACAAATAGTACTGTGTAGCCAGCTTTTATCACCCTTTTGGCTCTTCAAGGGGCCTACCACCTAGGTCCTAAATTAGTAAACAAAGATTTATTCATTTTTATGAATATTCAGTCTTAGCTTGGCTTATTTCTAACCAGCTTTTCTTAAATTATCCCATCTATCCTTTGCCTCTGGGCTTTTATCATTCCCTATTCTTTATATCCATCTTTACTTCTTGGAGTGTACCTGAGTGGCAGACCCCCTTTTTTACTTAATTTTTACTTCCTCCTCTTCTTTTTCTCCTACTTGTTATTCCATCTGAAAACCCCGCCTATTCTTTCTCCTGCCTCACTATTGGCTGTTCAGATCTTTATTATACTAATCAGTTGTTGTAGACAGGCAAACTAACACAGCTTCCCATAGTTAAACAAATGCAACATAAAATAGTGCAATACATCTTTGCATCATTAAACAAATGTTCCATAGTATAAACAAATGTAACACATCTTCAACTAATATTCCAATATTATTGGAATGTCTGTATATAGAAGACTGAAATTAAGCCTGTGCCTATCACTCTGCACAAAAAATCAACTCGAAATCTATCAAAGCCTCAATGTAAAACCTGAAATGTTGAAACTTCTAGAAGAAATTATTGGTAGTACCCTATAGAATGCAAATGTAGAAAAAGTACTTTTAAGCAAGACTCCACTCACTCAGGAATTAAGACCAATAATAATTAGATAACTACCTAGAGTTTCATGGGAAATCATAAGATACTTATTTTAATTCATTTTACATTGATTTGTTTTTTATTTATTTCCACCTGTCTGAGGGTTCCATGTGTATGCCGTGTGCAGATGTGTATATAGTGATATGTTACATATTTAATAAAACTTGGAATATCAAGAGATCAAATCACAGTCAAACTAGGCAGAGGTAGCTCCAGGAGTTCCAGGGATAACAGAGCAGTGCTAATTCACATAGCACATAGAGTTGTGGATCTCTAGGAGTACAAGGCCAAACAGCTGGGCTTCTATGGCACACACCTTTAATCCTAGCACAGGGAAAGCCAGGAGTGGTGGCCTAAACCCTTAATCCCACAACTCCAGAGACAGATCTTTCTGTGTTTTTATGAGTTCAAGGCTGACTACCAAATAGAGTGGCTCAAGCCTTTAATCTTAACCTGGATGGGATACAGCTAGGCGAAGAGGGTATTTAATGCAGGTTTGGGAAAACAGCAGAAATTAGAAGCAACCAGGAGTGAGACTGAGGAAGCTGGAAGATAGCTGAATGAGATTTGACTGTGATGTTTCCTCTCTCTGAAATTTGAGCCTTTCCCCAATATCTGGCTCTGAGTTTCTTTTGTTACAACCAGAATTCTTGCAGCAAGTATGGATGGGTGAGCATGGCTATGTGCATGCACGTGAAGGCCGCAGGAGGATATCATGCACCATGTTTTATTACTCTCCTTATTCCCTTAAGACAGAGTGTCTCATTGAACCTGAGACTTGGTTAGAAACCAGGACCCTGAATGATCTTTTTGTCTCCAATCAACAGCACTGGGGGTATAGGCAAATGTCCATGCCTGGATTTTTGCTGGTGGTTTTGTGATCCAAACTCAGGTCCCCATGCTTGCACTGCAAGTGCTCTTATCCACAGAGCCACAGTCCAGTCCCTATCTAATTACTTCATTTGAAGCGTGGTGAAGGTTGTTTGTTTGACAGTCTCATGTTATCCAGTCTGGGCTCAAATTTACTACATTGTAAGGGATGATCCTTCTGCTTTCACCTCTGAAGTTCTGAAAGTTTAGACTTAAGTCAGTATGCCTGGCTCCAATGCTGTTAAATCATCCACCGTTAAACAGTAAGTGGGGAAAATTTGGCACATAGTCTATCAAATAGAAGCTATTAGTTATAAACATAGTGAGTTCTTTCTATTTATAAATCCAAATACTCTAGTTGTTTTTTAACTGAAAGTAAATTTTAAATGTAATTGTAAAAGATAGTAAAACCAAATTAATTTTACTCATGCATACCCCCTTTACAAGAATCCTTATTGTACTCCATGGCTACTCAAGTGTGAATAAGGGTTTCATTTACTAGTTAAGTACTTACTAAGATAATACATACATTTTGAGTGAGAATATAAAGTAAACATGTCATGCTGAAGTATTTCTCAAAAACAAGTAATACATACAATTAGGCATCTCAACAGTGCCTTTTTCTTTTATGATCCTTTAGACTTTTGTGCCTAAAAGACATGTGCTAAGAAAACATGATCAATAGTAGCCACTGGTCTTTTAATCACATACTCTAGAATAATATAATAGGTGTTGAAAAGATGGTTCAGTGTCCGAGAGCATTTGCTGTTCTTGCAGAAGACCTGGGTGTGGTTTCTAGGACCCACATGGTGGCTCACAACTATCCATAACTCCAGTTCTAGGGGATCCAATGATTTCTTCTGCCTTCTTTGGGTACCACTGCACACATATGGTACACATGCATACATACAGACAGAGAAAACACTTGTACACAAAAAATAAATATAAAAATTTTTAAATAATACTAGTAGAACAAAGTAGTTTTCAAATGTATTAAGTTATTGACAGAAAGTTGAAAATTTGGGACTTTGGGACCCAAGGATCAAATAGTTTTATTGACTAAATATGCAATACAAATCTTAGTACTTTTATCATTAAGCTTATATGCCTGCTTATAAGAACTGATCTTATTAAGTATTCTTTAAAGTCTCATTAGGTAGATGGATTATTCTTTCCTTTTTAATTTATATCAATGTACATGTGCCTTCTGTATGTATATTACTTGTATATAGTGCCCACAGAGGCCAGAAGAGGACAACTGACCCCTGGAGCTGGAATTACAGGCAGCTGTGAACAACCTAACTCTGGTGCTGGGATCTGAACTCAAGCTCTCTTGAAAAGCCATAAACACACTTAACTAGCTCACTAGAGTCATTTACAACACCAGAAATATGATACAGGCGTCTGTTCCTGTAGCAGCTGCTTGGTTAGGGGTACTGAGTACAAAATGGATGGGAAGTTTGTGTTTATATCCAGGGTTCTTATGATTTTCATGGACAGGGGCTCCAGGCTCAAACTGAGCAGGAGGCTTCAACTGAAATAGAAAGCATTTTGTGATCCATGATTTACTCAACTTGTAGACTTCACTCATCCATCATGTCCGAAATGTATCACCACAAATGCAGTATAAATGTTTAGTGTGTGCACACGTGTGTGGCCGGTGCACATGCCTGTTTGTGTGTGAATGTGGAGGCCTGAGAACAGTTTTGGGTTTCATACTTCATCTCCTGTTCACTTTAGTTTTTAAAGACAGGGTCTCTCACTGGCTTGCAGCTGGCAGAGAAGGGCAGGCCAACTCACCAGAATGCCCCAGGGGTCCCCCATCTCTGCCTTTCCAGCACTATGACCTGATTTTGTACGTGGGTTTCAGAGATTAAACTCAAGTGCTCAGGTTTTCACTTGGAAGCAAGCCCTTGGCAAATACAGCCATGCCCCAGCCATACACCCTTCTGTTTGCATATCAAGGCTTTGTGGTACTGGGAACAAGCTTAAAAATCACACACCAACCTGAAATTTGCTGAACTTTGCTGTCAATGAAAAAAAGAAATGCTCTGTGCTCTATTTGCCAGCACACAATCACTCTATAGACCTCCACGCAGATTTCTGACATACTGGAAGTTTCAAATGCTTATCAGATGCAATATTCCAGACCCATCTAGAGATGATGAAGCAAAAATGACTCTCAGTGGATGTGTGAATATTTATGGACTGCATTTTTTGGTCTAGTAAAATGTTTATCTGACTTTAACCACCACTCAAGTTCGTGAGATGTCTCATAACTCCCCTCATTAACAGCTTCCCTTGCTGACAAATTGGCCAAAAGTCCTGACTCGATAACAATTTCAGCCTGGTGATAGACAGAGTTGCTGAATGAGCCTGACAATTTCCTGCTCAGCTCACAGAGGTGACCAGGAAGAACTTCCCACCATATGATAGCCATTGTTTATGATATAAGGCGCTTAAATATGCCACAGGGCACCTTTATATTGGCTATAACTAGGAAAGTAGCCATTTCTTGACTTGCAATTTGCTACAAAATGTACTTTATTTTGTGATTCCACAGATGACATTTCTGGGCTCTATCAGGTCTCCTTTAAGAATCTGCCTGGTTAGTGGCAGAGGTTCAACAAGACATAAGGATATGGGTAGGAGGTCATGATCAGATTAAACAACTCATTTACTTTCCATGAAGTACCCTTTGCTTTAGCATTCCTGCATTCTAACTGTCTCAAGCTCAGTGCATGCTTAGTTGATGATGGAGCTTCCACTCAAAGAGAAAACTTGGTAGCAGAGTGGGCATACCCTAAGATAAAATTCTGTACATTAAAACTGTACTGAGGTGCCAGCTCCTGTGGAAGCAGTGACCAGTGGATGAGAAGACAGGTGTCACTCCCCAGTTTTTCCTTTCTTGTAGTGTGTATGTGTGTGTGTGTGTGTGTGTGTGTGTGTCTTTTACTGTCATTTTCTCTCTATGCATGTCTTGCCCAAATGTATGTCTGTATATCAAGTGTGTGTTGTGCTCTCAGAGGTCAGAAGAAGGCAGAATTCCTTGGTGGCTACAGATGGTTGAAAACCACAATATAGCTTCTGAGAATTGAACCCAGATCCTCTGTGAGAGCAGTGAGGGCTCTTAAACCACTGCACAATCTCTCTACACATTTTATTGTTTGCTTTTAATCCTTAATTTGCTCATGCATGTTGGGGGTGGAGACACACAGGAGCCATGGAACTCATGTGGTGACTAGAGGATGTTGTAAAAGATTTTTGACCTGCCTGGGCCAAAGGTTCCAGCCTGCCAGCAGCTGCTTTTATCCCCTAAAAAACGGACTTAGATTTTATATTAATTTTATCTTGTTTGGCTTATATCTTAGGCACACTGCTAGCTAGTTCTTTTATCTTAATTTAACCCATTTTTATTAATCTATCTGGGCACATGGCCATGGCCCATACCTGTAGTTTTATATGTTTTTTTGTTTGTTTGTTTGTTTGTTCTCTTTTTTGGCAGCTGGATCAAGTCTCTCTTGATCTCACTTTTTTGTACTTGAAACTCAATTTCCCTGCCTACTCTTAAGGCACCCAACACAGGCCAAAACATTTCCTTTATTTACAGTATACAGACAGAACATTTTCACCACAACAGGACAATTTAGTGGTTAGTGTTTTCTCTTCACCTGGACTCCAGAGATTAGACTGAGCCTCAGGCTTACACAGCAAGTGCCTTTGCTGCTGAGGCATCTCACCAGCCCTTACTTTTCTTTTTTTTTAATTTTTTTTATTATTATTATGAATAGTCATATTTTTATCCATGTATCCCTTTATTCAAAATCCCATCCCCTTCCCGCCCCTTCCAGTCACTTTCTCTTTTCTCCATCACTTTATCTTCTCCTGAGAAAGGGCAGGAGCTCCCAAGGTCCTAGTGTGGCTTAGTTCAGCATCCACTCCCAGAAGATATGCTTTCCTCACCCTAACATCAAGACTATGTCAGATATACCTCTGGAGGGAGTGGGATCCAAGGTGCTGGTCAAAGGTGTTTCAGATCCCAAGCTGTTCAGTGGTTGTGGTTTGCAGCTTGGACATGCTTTGCTTTTAGCTTTTTTGTTTAAAGTCCACTAGTGAGTGAGTATATCCCCTGCTTATCTTATTTTTGTGGATTTGTGATACCTGGTTCAAGAGGATATTCTCCAAATTCATCCATTTGCCTGCAAATTTTAGGATATCATTTTTTTCTTACTGCTGAGTAGTATTCCATTGTGTAGATGTACCACAGATTGTTAATCCATTCTTCAGTTGAGGGGTATCTAGGTTGTTTCTAGGTTCTTCTATTACGAATAATGTTGCTATGAACATAGCTGAGCTAATGCCTTTGCAGTGTGAATGTGCATCTTTAGAGTATATGCCCAGTAGTGGTTTTGCTGGATCCTTGGGGAGATGAATTCCCAGTTTTCTGAGAAACTACCATATTGCATTCCAGAGTAGCTGAACAAGCTTATACTACCACCAACAATGGAGGAGTGTTCCCCTTGCTCTGAAATCACTCCAGCATAGACTGTCATCTATGTCTTTTATCTTAGCCAATCTGACAGATGGTATCTCAAAGTTGTTTTGATTTGCATTTCTCTGATAGCTAAAGATGTTGAGCACTTTCTCAAGTGCCTTTCAGCCATTCATAATTCTTCTGCTGAGAATTCCCTTTTTAGTTCTGAATCCCATTTTTTGATTGGGTTATTCAAGGTTTTGGGCTCTAGATTCTTGAGTTCTCTACATATTTTATTTAAAAGAATGTTCTTAAGAGCTCTAGTTCCTTATTCCTGCTGTGGGATCTGGGACCAGATTGGACTTGTGACTTAGTGTGAAATCTTCTCAGGTCAAGCCCAGCCTCAGGAGTCCAGGTCTGTTCTTCTAGAAGGACCCAGTGTCTGGGCCTCAAGGGTTGTCACCCCTCTGCCATAGTTCAGAGTGAATTTCCTTTTTATGTGTGTATATTCATGTGTGTGCATGTGTGAGGTATAATTGTGTGAAGTATGTGTGGAATCCAGAGAAAAACTTTGGCACTATCAGTTTTGTTTTTGGAGGTAGATCTCTCACTGGCCTCAGCCTTCCAAGGAAGCAAGACTGGATGGACAGAGCCCCAGGGATCTGTTTGTCTCTACATCCTTGGTACTTGAATTACAAGTGCGAGCCACCATTTAGGTCTTGGGATTAGAACTCAGGTCCTCATGCTTGCACGGCTGTACCTTAACAATTGAGACATCCCTTCAGCTCCACAATTAATTTTCTACTGTATTGCTTCTGGCAGGATTCGTGTGATTCTTAACTATCTTGTTAGTTCTCTTTACAGTTTTTAACTTGAGGACCAGATAGCTTGAGTTATCTTAGTCATATTAATGTGCTCCTTTTTATAACGACAGTTAGATAGAAAAATATAAACTCTGTCCTTTTCCATGAGTAACTTTTATTGTTGTTTGTTTGTTTGTTGACAACAGATTTCTCATCAGTACAGCATCCAGTTACTCCCAGTGGCATAACCCTACCCTCCTGGCTGTATCCGCTGGTATTCTTCCTTAAAAGATCCCTAATTCAGTACTGTCTTTTGGATGAGGAGTAGGGCCAATTAAAGAAAACCCAAACAAGCAGACTCGAAGGACCAAAAACCACTTCCCCACCACATTTCCTGAACTCTTTTGCTATTGGACATAGATCCATAAGGTATACTCCTCAGAACCATCTTCAGGGAATTCCACAAAGAAGTTACTTCAGAATAAAAGCAAAAACAGAAATGTGATATCCATGTCCCTGTGTAGGTGGGGACAAAAGTTGCTTAGTGTCATATAGCCACATAGAGGCCAACAGTGACAGGACACTCCTGCGATCATCTGTAAACACGAGGGCCACTAATCTTGAGCATTAACTGGTTATCATGTCAATCTAGTGTAATAAATTCTCTCCTGTGGAAATTATGTTGAGTACAAAAGTTTCAGATACAAGTACATGCTAATTTTGTGGCTCAGATTTTATTTTCACAGGTAGGTAAGTGATAAACTAAACCCATCATATTCTTTCAGAAATGGTCCAGTAAGAGATCACATTACTTCCTAATATGCCTCGAAGACAAATACCACCATTGGGAACTGAAGTTTGAGAGTTCATTATCATGTGGCATGGGACTGATGATTTCTGTATGAATTTACCAAAATTCTGTAAAGCAGGGCTGGAGAGATGGCTAAACAGTTAAGAGCAAGCACTGCTCCTGCAGAGGACCCAGGTTCAGTTCCCAGCACCCATATCAGGCAGCTGGCAACTGCATGTAACTCTAGCTCCAGGGAACCAGACATCTGACTTCCACCAGTAGTACATGTACCCACACACAGAGACACAAATACATATAAATAAAATAAATCAAATTTCTTTTAAAATCTACGAAAATGACACTACCGGTACATTAACAAGGACTGACCACAAACACTCTGACCTCTCAGCCAGGAGCCGACATTACACTGATACAAAAATGTGTAACATAAGAAAAATATTCAGAACGGTTTATTCCAGTTGGTCAGGCTTTTCTACCACCCATTTTTCTCAGCATTCCCTCCATTTTCCCACACTTTGTACATATGATAAAAAAGGAAGTAGCAGATGACTTGCAGCAGAGTCAGGCATTGGACTAGTATCAGAGGTTTTCAACTTATACTTTTGCTTTCTTGCACACACACAACAGCAAGCTCGAAGCCATCCGCTTGCCACCATTTACATCTTTCATTTCCATCACAAAGGATACCACCTCCCACTAGAGAGGAGGCTTCAAAGACAGTTGCTTCAGCCTGTTTCCATTGTGGCAGATGTTTTGTGTCATCAACCTCCAGGCTAGCTCATCTTTCAAGGCAGCTCACTCTCAGCAGCCAGCTGTGGCAAGAGCTTCACTGTCATCTGCATCTAGTTCACTCCCCAAGCCATTCTTTGGACCTCAGGAAGGACTACATCCAAAGGCAAGAAAAGCAAACAGCCCTGGTAACTTTAACTTCGGCCAGAAGGTTTCCAGGGCAGGCAACAGCTCCCCTTCCCACCCTTCCCCCACTTCCAGTCTTCCTAGGAGAACTCTTTCCCAAGGAATCAGTTTGACCAAAGACACTGATATCTCACCCACTCGGCTGATCCAGGTAATCCCAGATTAAGGAATCAAGAAGTAATAGCATCTGTGGGCTGGGTTCAGCTGAAAACAGCTGGCTGGCTTGGCACCACTTCAATTATCGGAGTACACATCAGTCATCAGTCAATCATTTCTTTGTTCCCATAAGGAAATATTCACAGTCATCTAGCCCTATGAAGTACATGATTCTGATATGGATAGATAATTGGTTTGGATTGCTCTGTGAGAAAATCCTGACTTGACTTTTAACTACTACAAAAGTTAATCTACTTTCTAAACTGTCTTGGATTTCTTGAAACAGACCAAGCTAAATTTTCCATAGGAAGAATAATGTAAAGGCTCTGGGGTGGCTGCTCCAAATGCAATCTTTGTGCCTAACTGCTTGCCCCATGGGGCCCTAAGAATTTCTTAAAAGATATTTTGCTTAATATATTTAGGATCATATAATGTAATTTTCTAATACAAATTGAATGCAGGTATGAGTTTGAAAGAACTCAGTGCTAACTTAGAATGTAATGACCTTAATAAGACAAACTGGAGAAGCTTCAGATATAATGCATGCATGTGCTGGTAAGGGGAGTTGGTGGCTGGAGGTGCTTATAACCAAGACTGATGACATGACTGAGCTTCACTCCTGGAATCCATATGTAAAGAAGAGCGTGAGAGAATCTTCCCACCTGTTGTTCTATCTTTCACATATGTGCCATGGCAGGTGTGAGTGCACATACACACAAATATAAAAAGATATTTTAAATGATACATAATCATGCAGCGTAATCAGGGAAAGTATAATTACTTTCCAAAGAGATTTCATTGATAATCCTGTCCATTTTTATGTTCTTTTAGCCTAACTGTTGACTGGCTGACATTACACTCAATTCCTGAATTCACAAGTCAGACTCACACAGTGTGTATCTTCTCTTATATGTTAATGAGTTATTTAGATGGAGCAAGTCAGGGACATTGGAAACAACCTGAGATCCTGGAGTGCCAGGCTGAAGAGCAGAATGTAAGAAGGAAATTGCTCTAAAAAATGAAGGCTAATTGCAGACACACCAGATTGTGCCCCACATGACTGGCTAGTTAGCTTAATTATCAAGATCGAAATGCTCTGCTGGCTGGAGCCCTGATATCCTGAGGGATGGATGGTTCATCTCTAAAGGAGAATTGGCAATAATGACTTGTGTGTGAATTTCAGTTGTCAATCACAGCACTATTATAGAGAAGGCTGCCATTCTCCATAACTCTAATCAAGCCTGCTGTCAGTATCTTAATTGACTGGTGAAATATTCCCATGATATTCCTCCTGATGAGCTTAATGTAGCCCCAAACAACCCTTCCATGGATAGTTTTTCCAGGAAAAAAATATATTTTCTTGAAAATGAAAAAAATAGGTAAGCCACACACATGCATAAAAGTAGTTATTGTCTCTTTTCTGACTCCAGTGACTAATCTGGTGGATTAAAATGTCATAGTTGGAGCTGGAGAGATGACTCAGGGGTTATGAGCAATTTCTGCTCTTGCAGAGGACCTGGGTTCAGTTTCTACAATCCACATGGAGGCTCACAGTCCTGAGGAATCTCAGTTCTAGGGGGTCTGATATTCTTTTCTGACAATCATGGAGACTGTACACATGAGGTGTACATGTATACCATGCAGGCAAATACTCATACACATAAACAAAAATTTTAAAACTTTTAAAAGAAATTGCGTTTTTAAGCCTAAAGCCTAAATACATAGTTTCTTTTCAGATTTGGCTGTATAAGTATTTACACCTAATAGTCTTGATATGATATGAAGCCTTCCTTTAAAAAATATTTTTATTCAGCATTCATTCTGCAAATATACAAAATTTAAACAAAAGCAATATACTTTGCTGATTAATGACAACTTCTCATTCATTAGGAACCTTAATAAATCATAAATTACTTGTCAAAATTAAAAGTAAAATGAAAGTGTCAAAAATGTCTCCATATCAAAATAATGGCTACATCTCTCCTTGCTGGTATAGGTGGAGGATGGGGTCCAGCAAGGAAAATGATCTTTGCAGAATGCAGTTTCAGGATGAAGAGAGCATTGTGTGGGTGTCTGCAAAAGGATGGAGAACTGTCATTTGCCTGGAGTTTCCTTAAGCAGCCACATGTCATGTGATGCCTCATCTCAGGTTGTTTTGTCACATCTGAGCACCAATCATCATATTTACTAACTTACACCTCTGTAGATTTCTGATGAATGGGGCTCTCAGCTTCTCAGATTATGGCTGGAGGAGGATGTCTGCTTGCCCATTCAAGCATTGCATGCTCTAAGCCAACTGGAGCATTTTACTGTGTTCATTTGTATTTCTGGATTTTATTTATTTACTCTTAAATATTACTATTATTATTATACTATTAATTATCATCACTATGAGTATGTGTGTGAGAAGATTGTGCTGCAGATTCCAAAGTTCCAACTCTAGTCAATGGGTTTGTGTGACAAGTACTTTGAGCCACTATATCATCTGGACAGCCTTGGGTCTGATTTAAATTCTATGCAACTAACATCCAGTAGGACAGTAAACAGCTTGCTTTTTACTATTGGCACCCAAGAGTACTCTCCTGAACAGTACTTCCAGGGACATGGTACATTAAAAATTGAGACAGGTCAATAATGGGACAGTGGCTTTTTCAGAGGAAATAGGGTAACGATACTCTCAAGTTGTTTTAACCAATAAAAGTATTTCACAAGGGGTTGGAGAAATGGCTTTGTGATAAAGAGCACTAATTTTTGTAGAGGACCAGGTTTCAAGTCCCAGCTCCCAGGGGATCCAACATCCTCTTTTGACCTCCAGATACATCAGGTACATACATGGTACACAGACATGAACACAGGCAAAACACTCAAACACATAAATTATTTTTAAATCTAAAATAATAAAAATCTGAAAGCTGGGAGAGTTGGACAGATTATTAGATGATCAAGATGACAGGTAAATTTCTGAGGAATGTGTCAGGAGCTTAGCAATCAATAGTGTTCATGTATTTATTTACTTATTAATTTAGATAGGATTTCATGTAGTTAAGGCTGATCTCAAATGTGCTATGTAGCTGAGGCTGACCTTAAGCTATTGATATTCCTGCCTAGGCCTCCTGAGTACTGGGATTTCAGGTCTGAGTTACTATGCCTGGTTTATGGAGTTTAGTGGAACATGTATAGCCAGTACAGGGTGTGATTCCATCATTAGGTGGCTGGGGGCCCTTTCCTTTTCATAGAAGGGCAGAGGTCCGAGAATCTAAAATTTCTGGCCCCAAATGTAGTCTCAGGAAGATTCTATGGACCTATGCCAGGGATATGCAAAGTAAGCAAATAAATATGTCCAAGATAAAGAAATTATCAGAAGGGGAATCACAATGAAAATGTAGAGGAATAGCTCCCAAAATTAGATCTGAGATTAGCAACAACCACATCTAGCTTCCTTCTGTTGCTGTGGTAACAGGCTTTGAGTACAGGCAGCTTAGGGGAGAAAAGGTTTATTACGCTTTAAAAGAAAATTTAATATTTACTTATTATATATACAGTGCTCTGTCTGCATATATTCCTGCATGCCAAAAGAGGGCGCCAGATTTCATTATAGATGGTTGTAAGCCACCATGTGGTTGCTGGAAATTGAACTCAGGACCTGTGGAAGAGCTGCCAATGCTCCTAATGGCTGAGCCATCTCTCCAGCCTGGTTTATTCCTCTTAATGTTTCCCCTTCATGGTTCACTGAGGGAAATCAGGACTGGAACTCAGAGCAGGAGCATGATGGCATAAATCACAGAGTAACACTGGGTGAAGTTTTACCTGGAGGCTCATGCTTACCATAGACCAGAACAATTTTCCCAGGGAATGGTGCCGCATACAGTGAGCTGGCCTCTCCTATTTAATTGAACAAACAAGCAAGCTATTCTCCCACAGACATGCCTCGTAGGCCAGTCTGATCTGGCCTGAGCTCAATTTCTTAATTGAGACTCCCTATTGAAATGACTGTAGGCTGTGTCCAGTTGACAGTTAAGGCCAACAAAGACACCACCCACTGCACACTGAACAAGAGCTACTCAGATCCATGCAGGATTTAGCCACGTGAGTCTGCAAGCACTAAAATCTTACAACCTTGATGCTTTCATTTTTGTTGCAGGGGCTCTCTTCCTTCCTTTTTCCACAAGAAACTCCTCTTGCCCCTGCCCTTATCTTATCCACATCTTGGGTTTCTCCAAAAAAGATACTGCAGCTTTTGAATCCATGGGTTGGTCAGACACAGCTGATCTATTTCCCACAGGAAGAAACTAGGACCAATGGGTTTTTTTTGTCTTTTATTTTGTGAACTAAAAGCAGGCCAGTGAAGCCACTGAGCTTCTTTGCATAGCATCACACTATATGTATCTGGAAAATTGTTTTATGTGCCATCTCTTCATTAATGAAGGATTATGAGCAAAGGTTCTTAAGAACTCTGGCTAACTATGAAGAACCGTCTAAAATGTTTCGTCTTTATTAATAATGCTTTCTTAAATATAAGCCCATGGGAAAGGCCTTCATATTGGTTTTAAAATAAATATCTATTGTAAAGAACTTATAAACTACTATTACTTGAGGGAAACTATTTGATATGGGTTTAGGGAAGAACTAGTTAGTCCTTTTGACTTAGTATATGGATTTTAGGGGGTGGAAAATAAGAATCACTTCTTTAAAAATGAATTAAATAAAATTATTATAGAATGCTAAAAGTTGCCAAACATGAAGGTATACCCTTTTAATCCCAACACTTTGGAGGAGCTATGAATTTGAGGCCAGCCTAATTTACATAGGGAGTTCCAGGTCAGTAAGGGCTACATAGAGAGGCTTTGTCTCAAAACAAAATCAATCACATGTTATAGAAAATGAAAGAAAACACAGCCGCCCTCCATGTGAAAAAGTGAGCAGGTTTGAACACATGATTATGGAGATTTCTGTTCTAAACATAGGCTCAAAAAATACAGTATCAGGGTTTGGTTTTTTTTTTTTTTTGTATTTTGTCATGTAACCTTCTTACAATCATTCATTATGCATTTTATCTAAACTACCAGGTTTATGGCAAAAGAGCCATTAACTTGATAAACTGCAAAGTCCCTGTGATATTAATCTTATTGTGGGCCATATACAATGACTAGTCAACATAAAACAAGGAAATTTTTTTTTAGAAATGTCTTCCAGCATTACATAATTCTGAAGCAAAAAAGACTTAAATCAGAATACTGTTTGAATGGATGTGTCTTTCCAAGTCAAAGCTATTAATTAGATCATACCTTCTACTAAGGTATACTGATGGCATGCCAAAAGATTAAAATATTTTACTTACTATGCTAATGTAATTTGCATTAGTGAGCCTAGATAATATACTAATAGCTTATATCCCACAACAAAAGGACTAATTTACAATAATTTTTTATTAATCTCTCAACTTGATTTTCTGAGGGTTAAATTATATAACCTGAAACATAGAAACTTAATGAAGAGCTCAGCCAGACATAATGAAATAAAATTGCTGTTAACTGGATTGAAACACAAGTGCCCTGGTTCTGCCACCAACTTGTGTGATATTAGGAAAGTCAATTAACCTCCCTGAATCCCACTTCTTCATGGGAGAAACACTGTTTCAGAGCTCAGTTTTATCCTCTGTTATGGGACAAACAGTATATGAAGAGTCTCAATGAAAATGAGATGGATAAGATGGACTCATCTGTAAACTGCAAAGTCAACCATATTCCAGAAAGGGCAAAGTCCAAACCCCAACTCAGTATCTGCTTGTGGAAGCCTAAAAACATTGAGGTACCAAACTGGTTCCATCGTGGTGCACACTCAAGCCAGCACAGCCACCTCCTAGCTAGTGAGGTGAACAAATTCTTCAGAAGGTATTTTAAAAGAAGCACCAAGTCTGTTAGCTTAGGTGGGGTGAAGGTGGTTTGCTGTTTCCCCTGGTTATTCTCAACTGTGGATGCATGGTGATGATGGTCAACTTGACGGGATTTAGGGTCATCTTAGAAACAGATCTCTGAGCATGCCTATGAGGTGGGTTCTAGATGATGTTAACTGAGGTAGGCAGGATCCATCCCAAATATGGGTGATACAATTCAAGGGCAGGGCTCTCAGACTGAATAAAACAGAGAAAGCAAGCTGAGCCCCTGAATTCTTCTCTATCTCCACTTCCTGATTGTAGACACAATGGGACCAATTGCCTCATACTCTGCTATCTTGACTCTTCCATCATTATGGACTGTTCCTTCAAACTGTTAGTCAAAATATACTCTTCCTTTGTTAATTAATTCAGGGTATTTTATCACATCCACAAGAAAAGAAATCACTATCTCTACAAACTCTCTCCCCCTCCCTGCTCTCTCTCACATACATACATACATACACACACACACACATTCTTTCTCAGTCAGGACTCATTCATAAACCTTAGAGTTCTACTTATCTTCCACCAGATAGAATTTGTGTCAAGTTTAATTTCACATTCTTTAATGTATACTTACCAACCACCTCTTTTCTTAATGCACCACAGGTTTAGTAAAGGGAGGAACTACATCTGCCTTACCCTTCTATTTATCCCTTACTGTAGAAGAGCACTAATGCCTGGTAGATCCTAGGTTCTCCATTTAATAAAAAGACCACAGGAAAGGAAGAATTTGTGACCTCTTGAGACATCCAAGTCTCCTGAAGAAGAAATAGCACCAAGTAAGGTAAAAGATGCTGAAGCTCCTGACTGAGATCTCCAAGACAAAGCATGTTTAAATTATTTCTCTTCCACCCAAGTCCATCTTTGTATATTTGAAACCAGTAGCCAGTGCATTATTTATTTACATTTCTACATGATGAGGTTTAAGTTTGTTTGTTTTTTTTTTTTTTAAATAACGGAAACTTTGATTTTGTTCAGTTATTTATCTCTAAATTTCTAGAACAATGTCTGCCCATCAAAGACATTCAGAATGCATTTGCTAAGTGAATGATGGAATGAATGAATGAAACTTCATTTTGTCAATAACTTCACTGCCTTTTTCGCAGGTGTGTGCGGTTTGAGATAGAGTTTCTCTGTCTAGCCCTGGCTGTCCTGCTTTGTAGACCAGTTGGTGGCAGCACGCACCTTTAATTCTAGCATTCAGGAGGCAAAGGCAGGTAGATCTCTCAGTTAAAGGTAAAACTCTGTATTGAAAAAAACAACCAACAAACAAACAGAAAAGTTCACTGACTTTTAACCTAATGAATTTGTTAAATAAAGAAAAAGCTAGAAAAGCTATTTTTTTATGGCCATCATCTTAACAAAATTCAGGAGAAAATATCTTATCTTCATTTTCTTTTATTAGTGGAGTAAAGCATTGTTGAGACAAGATCTTATGCAGCTCAGGCTAGACTTGAACTCACTGTGTAGCCAAGTGACGTTTGAATACCCTATCTGTTTGTTCCCACTTACCCAATGGTGGGGTTGCAGGTATATGCCACAATGTTTGGCTCAGAAATGTTCTTGGTTGTCCTAAAAGTATTTGACAGGTCAATTACACATTTTCTTTTCTTTAACTACTCTGTTGTATTTTCAGAAACATACATTTTTTTTAATGAAATGCAATCTACATGTTTCTAATATGTTCACCTCTTCGATGTCCTCTTGTCTTCTTTTGTTGTGAGATGTTCTTTCTGTATGCTGTGAATATGTGTTACTATCATTGGTTAATAAAGAAGCTGTTCTGGCCTATGGCAAAGAGGACACAGCCAGGCAGAGAATCCAAGAGAGACAGAAGAAAAAGAAAGGTGGAGTTGGAACAGAAGCTGTGAGCTGCCAAGGGAACAAGAAGTAGAGAAACACAGGTAAAGTCATGAGACTCATGGAGATACACAGACTCGTAGAAATGGGTTGAGTTAAGATGTAAGAACTAGCTAGCAAGGAACCATAGAACAAACAGTTTACAATTAATATTAGGTTCTGAGTAATTATTTTATAAGCAGCTATGGGACTGTGGGTGGGAAAAATTTTTCTAGACTATGGGGCTGAGTGGGACCAAAAACCCTCTGTCTAGTCTTTGTTAGACTTATAATCACTAGGCTACTTTAGGACCAATGAGTCACATTTCTAGCACATATAATGCAAATAACACCTAACAGCTTTCAAATAATAAGTTCAACATCCCAAGTTCTGAGGTATGGCTGTAATTAATTATATCTGATGTATTATATAGTGAATTAATATTTATTAAGGAGAGAGAATGGACTTATAAGAAGTGATTTTTTAGGAGAAAATAGAACTTTGTGTGGAGATGGTTAGGGTTATTTTGGAATATGTAGGAACTAAAGAGTCTGAAGAAGTCTGGGTTTTGGGTTTTGAAAGGTTTTGGCCATGCCCCAGCAGGGTCTGGATTCTTGAGGTCACAAGCATTTCCCTGAGTAACATCTGAATTCCCACTACATTTTTTTTGTCTAATTAAGAAAGTTTTAAACTAAGTATGAAACTATATATATTATAGGGATTTTTATAAGGTTGTATTTGGAGGAGGGAAAGGCACTAATATAAGTAAGGTTATATTATAATTAACAAACAATAAATGTAAGGTATATTTTAATGCTTAGAATACTGGTATGAGGCAATTTTAAGGTTGTTTATTTTGAATAAGAATTTAATGTTTGAATGGTTTTTGTTGAGCTATGAAATGATACTAACTTTAATTATTTAGTTTTTAGTATTAAGATCTGAGAAGGAAAATATATTATTTAAAGGTTGGAAGTATGGGAGAGTAACTTTTAAGATTTAGGAGAGGACAATGAGTTAGTTATTTGGACAGTCACTCACGGCTTTTGAATAGTGGGAGTATTTATTTATTTATTTATTTTTGGCTGTTGGCTTTGGATGTTTGATAAGATTTTTTGGAAGTAAGGTATTTTTTGAAGAGACTGCTTTATATTGTTTAGGTAGGCTTTGGCAGTTTTTATTTTTTGTTTGTTTAGATCAGACAGTGTATATGTTGACAGTAGTTGGTGCAAGTGTAGTTTTTTGGTTATTAGGCTATTATTTGTTAAAGAAGATGATATTTTGTGAGATGTTTATGATGTTTAACACTATTTTAGGAAAAGAATAGTAATGTCAGGAGTTGTCATGCTTTTTATGGCTCTCTCTCTCTCTCTCTCTCTCTCTCTCTCTCTCTCTCTCTCTCTCTCTTAAAGTCCACCAATGAGTGAGTACATCCCCTCACGCAGGATAATATTCCCCATATCTATCCATTTGGCTGCAAATTTTAGAGTATCAATTTCTCTTGCTGCTGAGTAGTACTCCATTGTGTAGATGTACCATAGCTTGTTAATCCATTCCTCAGTTGAGGGGCATCTAGGTTGTTTCTAGGTTCTTGCTATTATGAATAATGTTGTTATGAACATAGCTGAGTTAATGCTTTTGGGGTGCAAATGTGCATCTTTAGGGTATATGCTTAAGAGTGGTATTGCTGGGTCTTTGGGGAGTTTGATTCCCAGTTTTCTGAGAAACCGCCATACTGCATTCCAAAGTGGCTGAACAAGGCTACACTCCCACCAACAATGGAGGAGTGTTCCCCTTGCTCTGCAACCTCTCCAGCACAGGCTGTCATCTGTGTTTTTAATCTTAGCCATTCTGACAAGTGTCAGGTGGATCTTAAAGTTGTTTTGATTTTCATTTCTCTGATGGCTAAAGATGGTGAGCACTTTTTCATGTGCCTTTCAGTCATTTTTAATTATTCTGCTGAGAATTCCCTTTTTAGTTCTGAACCCTATTTTTAATTGGGTTATTAAGAGCTTTGGGTTCTAGTTTCTTGAGTTCTCTATATATTTTAGAGATTGATCCTCTGTTACTTGTAAGGTTGGTAAAAATCTTTTCCCATTCTGTGGGCTGTCATTTTGTCTTATTGACTGCTTCTGTTATTGCTGTTTTTTATTTTTAGTATGGAGTATTAGTATTATATTAATATAATATATTATATTAGTATTTCAAGCAGGTGACAAAGTATGCATTTATTAAAATCATTCATTGAATTTAGGTTTAATTTTGCTATATAAAGCTCATCAGTTTTTTTCAAATTCTCCAATTTATTGAAACAAATTTATAATGTATGTCCTATGATTTTCTGAAATTTCATTCATATCTGTTATAATGTTTGCTTTTCAGTTTCTAGCTTTATTGAAATAGGCCTTCCCTTTTTTTGTTTAATTTGTTTAAGAATTTGCTAATTGTGTTTAATCCTTAAGAAATAAATAAATTAATTAATTTAAAAATAAAGTGTGAGTAGGAGGATCTTGCATGACTTGGACTTGGCTGTGAATCAGTCTGTGACAGGAAATTCCAGTTACTAAGGCAGCTGTGAGAAGGAGTTGTGTCAGCCAGAATATGGGTATATGTGTCTAGACATGAATACAATGAACATTGGTATGGTTTGATGTATTATACTTCCTGGCTCTCACACCACAGGCACATAGACTCCTGTTTCAACACTTTGTCCAGCTGGTGGCAGTATGTAGGGAAGTTGTACAAACTTCAAGCACTGGAGGTTCAGAGGGAGGAATTCAGTTTCTCAGGAACAGGGTGGGGGTGTACATGCTAGCCCCAGTTCCTGTCTCGTCTCTGTCTTGATCTACAGAGATGTGAGCAAGCAGACTCACACCCCTGAAGCCACACCTCCTGCTATTATGAGCTATACCATACCCCTGAACTGGCATAAATCCTGTAAGCTGCTTTTTGTCACAACCATGAGGAGGGCAATTAATACAGATACAATCAAATGACTAGTCCATTCTGACTTATGCAGGTCTATCTCTGTAGTTCCATAAATAGGAGTGGCTGTGGTTAACAGGCTTGCATGGATGAATCAAGGCAAATTTTCTGCTCAGAAACAATAGAAACATGTCTGAGCTCACACTGAAAACAGATACTGATGCTGCATGCCTTTGTGCTAGTACAGAATTACCTTGATTTTTTTTCTTGAGAATATAAAAAAAAAATCAGTGGCATATTATTTGCGTATGTGTGTGCTCTTGTCTGTGGGTACAAGTGCACATGGGTATGTAACTCTATGAGTGCAGAAGCCAGAGGTTGATGTCCCAGAAATCCTCCTGCCTCCACTTCCCTGATACTGGGGAATACGGCAGTACTTATATGTGGGTGCTGAACATCGAAACAAGCAAGGTTTTTATGCTTGTAGGCATGGCATGCAATTTTCCAACTAAGCCATCTCCCTACCCCCATCTCAGACCTTAACGCTGGTTCAGATGTCAGTAATTCAATAATACAGATCAAAGGCTTACATCTGAAATGTTCTGTTGTATTATGGAGACTATTTCACTCAGAGATCTTCCTGATGATTGCCTGTAAATAAATCCTCAATCTTGGCATTTCCCAACTGAACCGTATTCTTAGAAAAAGTCACAAAGGACACTTAAATCTTTGAGTTGTGATCCAATTTGTAAGCCCTTGTCTACAGATACAGACACAGTGCTAGGGATTTTTAAGAAACTCACTTTGAACTGCTCTTTACAGTATCTAACAAGAGGAAACCAGCCTGTGTTAAAAATCTTATGAGATATGGAAAAGCCCCAGGAAAATGCAACATTCTGCAATGATTAGCCATTTGCATGCCTTGTGTGTAATTTTTTTCAGTGTGGCTTTTGAATTATTGGAAATAAGTTGCCATGAGCTCATTACTTACTATTTTTTTAAATGATTTTTATTTATTTATTTGTGTTGGGGGGCACAAGTTATGGAAGGAGAAAACATGTGTTGGGGCACATGTGAAGACAGGGAGTCTTTAGGGAGTCAGTTCTTCCTTCAAACTGGATGATCAGCCCTTGAACCCTGGGACCCCACGGTGGAAGGAGAAAACCAACTCCTGCAAGTAGCCATTACTTTCCTGACCCGTGTAAGCATTCGCTATTATCAGCATCAACTTCAATGTTGGGAAAAAAATACAGTTTAAAACTGTACGTGCCAAAGATGGAATTATTTACCAAAACCTCACATAACCTATCCTGGTCAATAAATGGTTAATTTCCAAAACATTATAGTTTACAGGCTGTGGAAACTTCCCAGTAGTAGTGGAGTTCACCAAATTCTCCACTCACAATGATTTAAAGGCAAGACAAGTTAACAGACAGAGGCCCCTCCTCAGAGAACTCCTATATTCGCAAAGACTTCGGGAGGAGATGAATTAACAAACCGCCTCCTTATTTATCCTTATGAATCTGACAAGGCAGCTTATATTCTCTGGTTTCACCAGACAGGTCTTATGGTTATGAGCTTCTCAAATCATACCACTCTTCCACTGTAGGTTGGTACTTAGAAATGAAACGTGATTTAATTCAAAATACAACAAAACCAAACTTCTGAAAGTACCTGCATGACTAAAAGGAACTAGTTTCACAGATGAACACTCGGGATTGGCTCCTACATGTCAATGGATGTTTTGTTAGCCAACACTCAAAACACTCTTCATGATTTGAAATCTCTATCTCTACTTCTTAATCTATCACCATGATCATGATGAACTCTGCAAGTAGAAACACCAGGTTCACATGCACTGGTTGATTCCAAAAGGCAAATGCTAGCAAAACACATAAGTAGCTTTAAAATTCCGAGTGTAAGAAAGGGCATAATTAGCAAGCTAAATAATCTTTCTTGTAAGTGGCATAAATTAGGCCACAGTAGACAAACATATTTAATGTAATATCATCATATGGCTAGTCCACTATATGTCTAGGTCTGAAAACACTGTATAAAAGTATGGAATTACTGGTGGAAAGTAAAAGCTTTTCTAGAATTTTCACTAGTCATTGTGACTAGGAGGAAGGACCACACCCCACCCTAAGTCTGTTAGTGCCTCATGTAGATGGCAAACCTGGGTACTGAAGCTAGAGATTAGATCTTTGTCTGGTCTGGAAAACCCACCATGTTCAAAGGAATTCTATGCTTCTGGTTATTAGAGAAACCACTTCTCACTAATGTTCTAACTAATGCAGAGTTTTAATACATAATCTCATGCTCTTCTGGCTTTAGAGTTCCCACCAAGAAGTCTCTCAGTACCCTAGTTGTTTGCCTTTGTTGAGTTACAGCTTTCCACACTGTTTTCTTTTTGTTGTGTTATAAATGTTGCATTGTGACTACAATGTGTTGGGAAGATATTCTTCTCTGATCCTGATTACTTTGAGTTCTAAATGTTTCTTGTCCTGAGTATCAATTTCTTTTTCTTGATGTAAAAACTTTCCTTCTATAATTTTATTGAATATATTTCTATACCTTTGATTTCATCTCATCTTCTCTCCATGAATCTTTACCTTGATCTCTGAATCATATACCATAGCACTTAGAAATTTCAGCCATGATCATATGTCCTTACTGAGGTCTAAACACAGTATTTCTTTAAACTTGTTCTCCATCTTTGGCATCCGTTCCTCTGCATGGATTAGTCAACTGGAGATGCTGTCTGTATTTTTTTTATTTGTTGAGTTTTTCATTTTTAACATTATTATTTGCTTTCTACAAAATTTCAACTTCTTGCCTGAGTTTTTCATTCATGTATTTGACTTTCTTAGCTAGGTCCTGAATTTATTTCTTAACTTCTTCCCTGGCTTGTTTTTATTCCCTTTGAACTCACTGATGGTTTCACTGATAAACTTTAAAATTCATTGCTTAGTTAATTGCTGAGTTATGAATTTTTTGGAGGAATCTTGTCATGGTGCCTTTTCATGTTTCTGATTTGTCTGTGTTCTACTCTGCAGTCTGTGGGGATGGCTGACTTTGCTAAAGAGCTGAGTACTGAGACTCAGAGAAGAGAAAACTATCCACAATCATGACAAGGGCACAGAATCAAACCAGGTATAGAAATGCACTTTACAGCAATTAAAACCATCACCACTGACCATAGAAAGGAACATTATAACCATGTGTTCAATAATAACCTATGAAGCTGAAAGTTACTTATGCAAACTTGAAAATACTAATTGGGTAAAATAAAAGGAGTCAGGAGCTAGAGAAGAACAAAGAAAAACTGGGTTAAGTAAAAGGAGAACTGAGAAGAAGACAGAAAAAGTAATTCTAAAACCCTGCACAGTAAGGGAAAATGTACAAGCAAATACACAAATAAACATAAAAAGGAAGAAAAACCAAAAATTGGTAATCTTCTTTTTAAATGATCCTGAGTATCATGAAACGGGGTTTACACAAGAGACAAAATAAAATTTCAAGAGAAATTTTCAAAATTTATCTAAAACCATAAACACATTGTACTGAGAAGGCCAGATTCTTTTGTTTCATCCTGTTCTAATCAGCACTGAACCTGGAGTAGCTGAGGCTCCATTGTTCATGGATGCTATGGTCACTTTACAGGATTTCCAATTTTGCAAGTGGGAAGCTGCTTCTGATCATTTTGAGCTCTGCATCACATAAATTAGGCAGGAACTCCACCTGCCTGCTCTATTCTATCCACCTCACAAAGGCTATCATCTAAGCCAAGAGATGCTTCACAGTGTGTTGGGGATGACTGGAAACAGGCATGTTACCTGTCTCTTTACCATATAATCCTGTTCAGTATTAAGCATCCTGTAGAAGAGGATGCAGGAAGTATCATCTGTATGAGAGCTGTAGGATTCTCAGTCCTGTAAGCAGAAGGCATCATGGCAGAGAGCTAGCAACCAAGCTGACTGTTGACCCAACCTCTAGCTCAGAGCTATCAGTCTCCCAGTTATCTGACTCAGGGCAAAGGGAAGGGGACCACTGTACTAATGAGTTCTTCATCACTGGAGCCTCCTTTCTGAAAGTCTGTGTCCAGCCAGCCTTCCACCAACTCAGGACTGCCTCAGACCACAACTAGGTGTTCTCAGCCTCACTAGCATTTAACTACTCTTTGTTTTTAAGCCTCCCAAGTTGTTCAGCCCAAGTTCACCTTCCAGACTTCCAAATGCTGTCTTCATATGACCATGCAAAGTATGAAGAGTGCCCAGATGGACTCTTCTCAATGCTGACTGTCATATAGGAGTAATTGGCACATCAGATTCCCCAACTGGATATGTCTTACAGGAAGTATAGATGTGTCCTGTGGCTAGTACAAGATCTGAACCAGCTTCTTTTTTCTTTTAAACCAGTGCTATCTGGCTTCCTTTAAGCAAAACTCTTCAGTCTCTCCCATTATTGTCCAAGGAAACTGAGAGAGCTCACTCGTTAGCTCCTCAGCTAGTATTTCTTGACCTGAAGACTTTGTCACTATTGTCTAACTGTGTGGTGAGTCTTAATGCTCCTTCTCTCTTCTTTTTATATCAAGTTTATCTTTTGTTTCTCTATGTTTTCTCCATCTCGGTGTTACACAGAGCTGTTTCTAATTTGACACCTTCTAAACTTTCCTTTGAACTAGATTTCATACATGCATCTCAGAAAGTTGAAGAGATTATCCTGAGATGTGTTCCTAGGGATGCTTATTAATAGCATATAACACAAAGTGGGCATAACAATGACTCTTTTAGTTATTGATTGAGAGTGCTTATGAGATCCAGGACTTAGAAGATGAAAGGCCTGATAAGAAAGTCAGAATCAGTTTTTAATATAAATCACTGTTATGCAAAACTAGTTATAATGTACATTAATCAAAAGACATTCAAAATTATCCCTTGATAAAAGTTCTTCTGAATAGAGGAGTTGTGTCTTTAAAGGTTTTACCTTTGCTATAGTGTGTGTGTGTGGGGGGAGCATGTGCATAGATATGTGGGTGCCCCAAGTGGCCAGAAGGTGTCTGAGATCCCCTAGAGCTATAGCTACAGCCCCTTCATGAATGCCTGATGGAAGTGCCAGGAACTTATTTTGGGTTCCCTGTAATAAAGGTAACACTCTTAATTGCTGAGCAGTCTCTCCAGTTGCCCATGTCAAAACAACAACAACAATAAAACCCAAAACAATATCTCAAGATTATCATTTAGGGCCCAGCTGAACATTAGGATCCTTTCCTCTGTGCTAAGTGAGAATTACATTGCAAAATCATATTGCTCTTTTTAACATGTATATGGATACATTTTCTTCCAAAACATGCTTTCATATTTCTCATTCTCCTCCTGGTATTTCTTTTCCACTCTGTTGCATGACAGAGAAGGAACAAGCACTCCTTATTTTTTTGAGATTTATTATTTTTATTTTAATTATGTATATTTGTGTGTGTATATGTCCATAAGACCACAGGGGTCAGAAGGGGCTTCAGACCCCCTGAAGCTGAAGTTACAGGTGGTTGTAGACTAGATGCCAGAAATCAAATTCAGATCTTCTAAAAGATCAGCACATGTTCTTAACGACTAAGTCATCTTTCCAGGCCTATCATTCTCATGCAAAAAGTATTAAATACATAGTATGATGTCTGTGGTGATATATTTAATAAAACCAGTCTGGAATGTCAGAGAACAGATGCACCCACAGTCAAGCCAGGACAGTCAAAGAGTGGTAACTCATGGCTTTGATCCCAGCAGAGGAAAGACCGGGAGTGGTGACCTATGTCTCATAGCTCCAGAGACAGAGATCTTTCTGTGTTTCTTTGAGTTCAAGGCCTAACTACCAAATAGTAGTAGATCACACCTTTAATCTTAACTCTAGAATATGATGCAGAGTTGAACTGGAAGTGAAATAACTGGGCAAAGAAGGTATTTAAGGCAAGCATAAGAAGACAGAATTATTCTGAAGAAGTGACAAGGAGCAAGGCTGAGGAAGTTGGAAGGTAGCTTTTACCTGAGAAGTTGGCTGGGTGAGATTTGATTGTGTTCCGTTTTCTCTCTCTAATATTCCAGAGTTTCCCTAGTATCTGGCTCTGAGTTTTCATTTAGTAACAACTAGAATTTGTTCTATAGATGTCAATAAATTTTATGCATGCCTTCCTAGACAAAGTCAGCAGAAAAGCTATCTTTTTCTTCTCTGCTGATGAGTTAGTTTCTAATCACTGTATGATGTCTTTCTGTACACTGTGAATGTCATTGGTTAATAAAGAAACTGTTTTGGCCTATGGCAAGCCATCTTAGAAGCATGTAGGACATCCAAGCACATATAAAGGGGAAGGAGAGCAGAGTCAGAAGAGAAGTAATCCAGCTACCCAAGAATCAACATGTAAAAGAAACACAGGTGAGCCACACGCAATGTGGCAAGACAGATTAATGGAAATAGATTGAGTTAAGATGCAAGAGCTAGCTAGCAATACGTCTGAGCCATAGGCTAAGGAGCATGTAACTAATATAAGCATCTGAGTCACTTTGGGAGGCAAAGCAGCTGTGGACAGGTCTGGACTTTGGACATAAGCTGGGACAGAAATTTCTACTACAACTGTTACCAAATATCCAACAAAGGCCACCCAAAGTAAAAAGGTCTTAGTTTAACCTGGACTTTAAGAAGGGACACAGTTTGTAATAGCAGAGAAGTCACAGCAAGGAGAAAGTGAGAGACATGAATTCTCCAAGCATACAGAAAATGGGGCTGTCAAATCTCAAGGCATGCCACTGACTTTTTCCAACAAGGCTCCACCTTCTGGAGGTTTTACAGTCTTCCCAAACAGCAGTACAGCCTGAAGGTCTGGCATGCAAGACATGTTTCTATACAGGACATTTCACAGTGAAACAAGAGAGGGCTGTCAATTCTCTCAAATGCAGCTTCAGAATCAACTGACCTTGGGGTAATTACTATCAAGAAGAATGGGTTGACACTAGCTAAACCTGAAGTGATGTCATCAATCTGGGAAGACACTCTGGCATTCAAACAGCCTATATCCAATAATTCTGTCTGATCCCTTCTGCTTGGTACAAAGGAGTACACTTTGCCCTGAATCACTTGGACATGCACAACAAGCTTTGATGGTGCTAAAAGTCACATAGACTTCATGAGCCATGAAGCAATAAAGGCTTAATTGTGACAGAGAATTTTAGGTGAGGATCTTAAACATGACATTGCAAACTCTCACAAATACTTGTTGAGGCTAAAAGCACCAAACACATTAAATAGGAAAATACTGGCATTATCTGGCTTTTTCTATGAGAAAGTTATATGGCCTTGACGTGCATGATACTATATCAGATGATATAACTGTAATGGGATTTTGTTTAAGTAAACTGGACATATAAATGAAGTCAGTTGCTCTCATTCTTACCTAACAATAAGTGAAGAGATGATGAAGATTTGCCCCATCTTGGCACAAATTACTTCATTAATTAACTAATTGAGGCTTTCCAATATAAAGTCAGGTCCCTCAGAATCAGAAAATCTAAACATGTTTTAAAATGACATGCATAAACTCATTCAACTTGATTCTTTTCTTCAACCTAAGTATCATCCTACCTTATTGTGAAAACAAAGATAACTGTTTCCTGTATCTATTAACTTTTCAGACCTTCAAGAAGGAAAAGGGAAGGCAGAAAATGGTGAGACATCCTCCTTTCTTTTTACAGTATTTGACCATGATGTTCAAACATGGCCATCAAGAACATGAAATACCTAAAGTCTCCCAAACTTGCCAGATTCTCAGTAAACAGGACAGAGATGAGATGAGAGTAAACAGAAATCAATGACACAAATCTGCAACTGGAAAGCAATTAACATATCATATTATGTACCTGAGGACTTTTCCCAATCTGTATCTACCTTCTTCCTCGTATATCCTAATTGGCTGACCTATTGCTCCCTTTCCCCAGCCAACATCATTAACAAACACCCTTACTTGCAGATTAAGCATATAATCAGAAGTTACCAAGCTCTCCAGGACTAATACAGAATTCCAACAATGTTCCAAGAGACAAGACAATGAGGACAACATATTTAAAATTTACCCTAACAATTTGAACCCATTGTGAGTACCTCTTTAATGAGCACACAAAGTCCTCATAACTGATAGGCACTTAGATGTAAAAGAACATTTTACTTCATTGTGCTATGAGAGAACATGTTCAGAGCCTCCCTGACCTTCACTCTCCAAGCAAATCCCTCCTTTATTTCAGAGTAAACATCTGACTCAATCAAGATCAATGAAACTCCTTGGGATCCTTTCCTCAATCTCAGCCCTTTAGTACCTTCATTAGTAGATTTGCTTGTCTAGCATCATGTATAAAGCCCCTATCTCTACATGACTAATCTGGTAAACTGAAGTTTTCTGAGGAGTCTGTCATGGACAATTTTTAAAATTTTTTTGCATCCTTTAGGAAGTGAGGCATTCATAGAAGGTCAGTCAACATGTGATGTGTATCTAGTTAGGTTGAATGTTAACTAGCTATTAAGGAAGCAATGCTGAAACCTTGAAGAAGGAACAGGCTAGGTAGTGACATTCTGGTTTGTCAATGATGAAGTAATGCAGAGTACTATCTAAGGACATGCAGAAGGTCATATATAATTGGAATTTTGTCTCAGTCATTCACTCATATGTTCAGAGTGCTTTGTCTAATGTTATTAAAAAGTAATAGGGTATTCTTTGAGCTTCTGCTATAATCATATTTAAGACACCTATAAAATGATATAGAAATTCACAGAATAACAGACCTGTACAATGACCAATTTCCATAGCATCAAAGATGGAATGTTTCAATAATTATGACCAATTAGAGATTAAAGCATCTGATACAGTCTAACTTTTGAGCTGAGATGCTATAGATCAAACTCTTCTATGATAGGCAAATGAATTACCTACAAGCCATATTCGAAACCCTTGGATTTTTCAGATAGGAGCTCCCCATTATAGCATAGGCTGGTCTTGAATTTGTGAACCTCCTGCTTCTCTTCCTGAGTGCTGAAATGACAGGTGTATTCTACCATGCTAACAGGTATTTGAGCATTCTTTCAAAAAGAGCTCAAACATGTTTTGAAATTATAAAAGAATCTAGAGTCACTAAACCTTTTTCATGTCCTTGTGCTTAAGCCAAGGGATTTCAAATAGGAGGACACATGTTCCCCAAGATGCCTTCAGGGGAGGTACTTAGAAGGTAGAGGTTACCAACAAAAACTTCTTTATGGGTATAAAGTTATTTTATGTACAGTGGTTTTGAATAATGGCTTTCTCTGATGCAATAAGTTATTTTTCTCCACTTGTGATTGATTTATACATTACTACGCTTCTGAAATTTGTAATGTTTTCATACACTTCAATGAAATGACTTATAATTTATGTTACTATTTTATGAAATGAACCTAAATTCTAGGCAATGATATTTCCAAACTAATAAAAATGATGTCAGAGGGGCTGGAGAGATGGCTGAGTGGTTAAGAACATGGCTTCTCTCACAAAGAATGGGAGTTCAACTCCCAGCAACCACATGGCAGTTCACAATCATCTGCAATTTCACTGTCAGCAAATCTTACACCCTCTTGTGGCAGCTGTGGGTGTAGTATGCACATGGTGCACATAATCTCAAGTAGGCAAAATATCCATACACATAAAAATAATAAATAAATACATATTTTAAAAAGTGTCACAGCTTGTCAAAATTGGCAAAATGAAAATTTCATTCTCACAGAACAGAAATTTTGTTTCCAAGAAAATCCCTCCCTTATTTCACAGTAAACATCCAACTCAATCAAGATCAATGAAACTCCTTGGGGTCCTTTCATAATACTTTTTGTATATTATTTTCAATTAGCATACCCTATTTTTTAACACTTAAAGACACCATAGCCATCAGGTCTTATCCATTTCTCTTTCTTCTCTGCTCTCAAAGATGCTCTCCATTTCTTCTCCATAAAACCGTTAAACATTAGACATTTTCCAACTATATATTTTGATTAAATCATCTTAAACACATATAAATTTTCTCTATGATTGAACTATGCATCTTGAGAGAAGATGATTGGATGTTTTTTTAATTACCTTTCCCAAGTGTCTAATATGAGGACATTACACATATATGTAGTGCTCCATTATTTTAAACTGTTGATCTTTTTTATTGAACTTAAGCCCTTGAATTAGGCAATATGAAAAGTAATTGGCCATCACAGTTGGGACTTCAAGAAGAGAATAATTCACTGAATAATGGAAACTTGGGCAAAATGTTCTTCATACTTTATCACAATGAAGATACTAAAAACAGCTCCATGATTATTTTTTAAATTTATTAAAATATTTATCTACTACTACCAATTGCTTTTATGTATTATTTTGAATCCTTTATTATTCTTTCTTAATTATTTCATAACTTTCTATCCATATGTATAATATGCTTTTCTTTATTCATCCCTCACTTTCATCTCTAATCTCCCTCTCCTTAGCTGTCCACTCCCTTCTAATTTGATCTCTGTGTTCTGTATTCAGTTAGGGCTACCTGCATGATGGTTAAATATGTGACAATCTGGACAATATATAAGATTCATGTATCTTATTCTCAAGATAGCATTAAATATCTTGGGGTAACTAGAACCAAAGAAGTAACAGATCTATTTGACAAAAACTTTAAATCACTGAAGAAAGAAATTGAAGAGGATATCAGAAAATGGAAAGATCTCCCATGTTCCTGGAGAGGTAGGATCAACATAGTAAAAATGGCAATTCTACCAAAAGCAATCTACAGATTCAATGCACTGCCCATCAAAATCCCAACAAAATTTTTTATAGACCTTGAAAGAAAAATACTCAATTTCATTTGGAATAACAGGAAAGCCAGGATTGCCAAAACAATTTTGCTCAACAAAAGAACCTCAAGAGGCATCACCATCACTGACTTCAAGTTATAGTATAGAGCTACAGTAATAAGAACAGCCTGGTACTGGCATAAAAACAGACTTGTGGATTAATGGAATTGAACTGAAGATCCCGACATTAACCCACACACCTATGAACACCTGATCTTTGACAAAGAAGCCAAAAATATTCAATGGAAAAAAAAAGATAGTATTGTTAACAAATGGTGTTAGTATAGCTGGATGGTAGTGTGTAGAAAACTGCAAATAGATCCAAGCCTATAACCCTACACAAAACTCAAATCCAAGTGGATCAAAGGCTTCAACATAAACCCAGCCACACTGAACTTGATAAAAAAAGAAAGTGTGAAATATCCTCCAATGTTTTGGCAGAGGTGACTACTTCCTAATTATAACACCAGTAGCACAGACACTAAGAACAACAATCAATAAGTGGGACCTCCTGAAACTGAAAAGCTTCTGTAAAGTCAAGGACACAGTCAATAAAATAAAATGACAGCCTACAGAATGAGAAAAGATTTTCACCTACTGCAAGTGATAGAGGACTGATCTCTAAAATATATAGAGAACTCAAGAAACTAGAGCCCCAAACCTTGAATAACCCAATCAAAAAATGGGGTTCAGAACTAAAAAGGGAATTCTCAGCAGAAGAATTATGAATGGCTGAAAGGCACTTGAAAAAGTGCTCAACATCTTTAGCTACCAGAGAAATGCAAATCAAAACAACTTTGAGATACCACCTTACACCTGTCAGATTGGCTAAGATAAGAGACACAGATGACAGTGTATGCTGGAGTGATTGCCGAGCAAGGGGAATACTCCTCCATTGTTGGTGGGAGTGTAAGCTTGTTCAGCCACTCTGCAATGCAGTATGGAAGTTTCTCAGAAAACTGGGAATCAATCTCCCCAAGGATCCAGCAAAACCACTTCTGGGCATATACCCTAAAGATGAACATTCACACTCCAAAGGTATTAGCTCAACTATTTTCATAGCAGCATTTTTCATAATAGCAAGAACCCGGAAACAACCTAGATGCCCCTCAACTGAGGAATGGATTAATAAGCTGTAGTACATCTACACAATGGAGTACTACTTAGCAGTAAGAAAAAAAAAATATCCCAAAATTGTCAGGCAAATGGATGGATTTAGAGAATATCCTCCTGAGCGAGGTATCACAAACCCAGAAAGATAAGCAGGGGATGTACTCACTCATTAGTGGACTTTAAACAAAAAGCAAAGCATTCCCAAGCTGCAAACCACAACCAATGAACAGCTTAGGATCTGGAACACCTTGGACTGGCACCTTGGAGCCCATTCCCTCCAGAGGAACACCTGACCCAGTCTTGATGTTGGGGTGAGGAAAGTGGATCTGCTTGAAGTGGATGCTGAACTAAGCTACCTTGGGACCTTGGGACCTCCTGCCATTGCTGGGGAGGAGATAAGGAGATGGGGAGAAGAGAGAGTGACTGGGAGGGGTAGGAGGGAGTTTGAACAAGGGGCTACATGGATTAAAAAATATGACTTTGTTCATAATAAAAAAAAGGGGAAAAAGGAAAAAAAGAAAGAATAAAAAATACTTACTCTTATATAGTATTTTCATGTCTGTGAGTTATGTATTTGAGTCTTCTGTGAATTAGAATGAACTTATAAATTATTTTTAAAAATGGAGATTGACAGAATATGTACATCTATTTCCAAAAGCTAAGATGGTGTACATGTGAGTTTTTCTAAACTCTCAAAAACAGTCACTTCTCTACAATTTTAAATCTTTTTCCAGAATTTATGTAACAAATAATTGTTTCAAATTATACTCAGGAAGGTTTTGCAATTGTGATATTGAAACATTATTAAAACAAGGACATACAAAACAGTATAGTACCTATTAATCCCAAAATAAAGCCTGATGTCAGGATAATGAATAAAGTATTAATAGGCAGAGTTAGAAATATGTATTTAAAAAGTTTATATTCTGATAAAATGCAGTTCATGACAGAGCTTTCAGTGCAAGAAATAAATTAAAAATTACACAATTATAAAATATGTAATTAAAGTTAAGTTGGCAAAAGGAATAAAACCAGTTTCTCAAAAGATTTTGAATTAAATCCAACATCTACAGCTGATTAAAGACAAAAAAGACTTAATAATAGTTTTCTTATGATGCTAATGAACAAGAGGGCCAGTCAAAAGAAGCTGGGAAAAGGATTGTTAAATGCATAGGTTAAACTCGAGGTGGAGGGGCTCCATGGAGCCTTCTGATGCCATATGTCAGGGTGAGCAAGACTGAGGGCTAAATGGACATTGCTGCCCATCTTGGCTTTTCAGCCTGGAAAATCACGAATTTCAGGTCTGAATGAGAATGGGTCCCATAGGCTTATATATTTGAATGTTGGGTCCCATGTAGCCAGAAGTTTTCTGAGATATTGCACATGGTCTGAAGAAATCTCTCATACCAATAGTCCTGCAGCTGACTATAAAATAATTATTCAGAGGCTTATATTAATTACATATTGTTTGGCTTATGGCTCAAACTCATTACCAACTAGCTCTTATAACTTAACTAACCCCATTTCTATTCATCTACTCTATCTCCATGTGTTCTGTGGCTTTACCTGTCTTCTAGTACATCTTTCTTTCTGGGTGGCTACTTGTAGCTTCTCTCTGACTTTGCTCTCCTTCACCCTTATCACAGATTGTATTTCCTGCCTGCCTCTAAGCTGCCTTGCCAAAGGCCAAAACAGCTTGTTCATTAACAAATGGTAATAAAGCATATTCACAGCATACCAAAAGACATCCCACATCAGTACCCAATGATGAAACTATTTGGGAATAATTAGAAGCCCTGGCCTTGTTGGAGGAGGTGTGTCACTGGGTAGGTTTGGAAACCCAGCCCATCCCCAGTTAGCTTTTGGTCTATCTTGTGGTTGATATCCTAAGTTATAAGCTCTCAGCTCCAGCTCCAGTGCCTGAGTACCAGCCTGCTGCCATGCTACCCACTATTATGGGCATGCACTCTAACCTGCTGAAACTATGAATCCACCAATAAACACTTTCTTTTATAAGCTGTCTTGGTCATATACTATTTCATCATATCAGTAGAAAATAGCTAAGTCACTGGGCCAAAGTAAACCATTCTCTCTTTTGTCATACCAGAATCAGGTACTTTGATACAGCTATACAAAAATAAGACAATTCTATTTGTGGAGAAACGTAAACCAAGTTGTAACAATGCTTAGAGAGCAGTCTTGTTCATGTGTTGAAAATAGGCACATTAAATGCATATACAGGCGTTTTTATATGATTAACAATTGGGTGGCATGACATTGTTAATAAGGTTTAATGTACTGGTAAACTGTCATCTGCTGTTTGAGCTCACTGGCTCTGGAAGTGGGCATTGCCTCTCCCACAGCGCCATTTCAGACCCCAGTGCATTTATGTCAAGTATCCTCCAAGGCCCCTTAATTGCAGATAGGCTGGTCCCCTCACTGTAACATGGAAGGAAGAAATGAAAAACAGCCTCAGAGCAAAAGTACCCAGTCTGTGAGAACAGAGGGAGGTTAGCCATTTCCAGCAGAGAATGGTACATTTAACCCAGGACAGAAAAGTGCAGTGGGATGCAGAAGCTAATGAACAGCTAGTGAGACAGTCAGGAACTCTCACTGACCAAGTAAACTTCCCTAGTTGGTTTCTGCTGCATATTGTGAGCACACAGTTTGATGATGTTATCTCTGTCTGCTGAAGTTTTTTTCCTTAGTGTCCACCTGAGGGGACACTCTGCTTAGCCTAAGACTCTAAATGTCTGCTTTAGAGAGTCATGCCCAGGTAGTTTTCCTAGTTAGATCTTGTGAGTGCTGATTTAGTGATATTTTGCCATCTATTCATCCATCCATCCATCCATCCATCCATCTATCCATTTCTTGCTATTTAGTTTTTTCTCTGGCTTGCCCTATATTTAATAAACCCAATCACTCACAATCAAAAGTATGCCTATCATAGATCATTTTTTTTGACCACAGAAAACATAATGGTTACTTCTACAGAGACTTTATGCATGAAGGAATCCTAGTTGCATATTCTTTCACACTCTACACAAGGGTGAAGTGTCAGCCTCATATGTTTGTGTTTACCTATGTCATCTAAGACTCTTGAAAAAGTGCTGTAAGAAAATTTCAGAGGTCTGTTCAATAGCAGTGAAGCCAGGTAAGCTTTTATAGTAGAGAAGGCATACCATGGGAAAAGCCTTCTTCATGGTTCCTTCACTCTAGAGGTATAGTAAGAGGAAATGGGGCCACAGAGAAGATGTCTCTTTCTAGGCTGCTACCATCCCCAAGAATTCTGTTCTGCTAGAGCAGTCACATACAGCTTAGGAGTTACTTGTTATTATTAGGTTGGGAATTATTTCTTGTGACTACATGTATTTTTATGGCCAGGTTATTCATTCACTCATTCTGACACTTGAGTAATAAAAACATAAAGTTTTGATGTTTTGTTTTGTTCAGATATTGGAATAAAAGAGAAGTTGCCCAAAAAACAGAGCTTTTGAAACACAAAAGCAATGTTCTTTTCAAATCTGGAGCTGTTCTTTGTCAGAAAGCACCCCTAGAAATTGCAAAGTCCTAACCCTTGAAAAAAAGAGCTTAGCCCTTACAGCTATTTAAGCAAAGACAATTCAAAGTCAGTATTTTGTCTTTTTAAAACAGCCCTATTGTCAAAAGAAAGTTGCCACTTGCTCTTTAGCTCCAAACACAGAATTTGCTCATCATAAAATTACTGTTTAGCCAGCACAGCGACAGATTTGTCAAAGCTGTAACAAGGGCACCTCATATTTCTTATACAGCTGTAACAGATAACCAATTTATAATTAAAAAGAAACAAAAGGTGACCTTTCTCTTTGATATGAAGTAATACTAGTAATATGAAGAATAGGAGGCTTATGATTCAAAGGAGTCTAAACAGAACTGAAGGTAATGGGATCCTGCTTTCTCTCATCAAGTCATCTACTTTCTCTTCTAGTCGGTAGCATGTAGTTAAGAAAGTTTGCATGCGCTGAAATACAAAGCTTCCCACTGTGCACTCATGTGCTATTCCCATCATTTGCTGTGCAATCCAACAGCCTGTCTGTGTGATGCTGAGCTCTCACATACCAGTTAAGAACCACCATACTTGTTCAAAAGTTTCAATAGTCCCCTCACCTTCTCTTAATTTACAAGCCAAATAAGTCATTGGGTCAGGATGGAGCATCCAGTGCCCACTCAGGACTCAGCACTCGAGCACTGCAATGGGAGGGGCCACTCACTGGGGACAGAATGTATGATAGAGCTATGATCTTGTTTTATTTCTTTACTATGACAAACACAACCAAAGGAAGTTAGGGGAGCAGAGGTTTATTTTGTCTTGCACTTCTGTGTTACAGTCCACCATTTAAGGAAGTCAGAACAGAAACTGTGGAGACACTGGTTTCTGACTCACTTTCTGGCTTGCTCCACCTCATGCTCTTCTAGTTTCCATATTCAGCCCAGGATCTTCTACCCAGGGAATAGAATTGCCCAGAGTGGACTGGGCCTTCCTGTATCACTTAGCAACCAAAACAATTCCTCATATGCTCACATTTCAATTTAATATAGACGATTACTCAACTGGGGCTCTTTTCAGTTGATTTCAAGCTGTTTCAAATTGACATTTAAAGCTAACCAGAACAAGGCAGGAAAGTGAAAATAATTGGAATTAGATATTTGTGATGTAGATATTGACAATATAAACATACTTGTCAATCAAGCTCTGTTTAGTGATAAAAGATATACTTAATTTAAGAATTAAATGTTAAATAGTTTAATTAAAAATGTAGTAAGAATTGATATCACTAATTTATGTTTATGGCTAAAGATATCTGCACTGAACCTACTGGCATGAAATTTAAGTAGTCTTCAAATGTGTTAGAAAAAGGTTGACTCAGTTATTCTTGCATTTATCTCTATACAAACATCCATTTTCTACAAATAATATTATTTAAAATAGGATTAGACATCTATTTATTTAAATTCAACAATAATCATTTATTGAGACTTTTGCTGTTTGCCAAAACATAGTTCAGAGCATTGGAACTATATTTCATTTAATATACAAAATCCATAAGTATTTAGAAATTACTATGTTCATGAGAGGAAAAGTTTTATCTGTTGTTCAACTACCCACAAGCCAGAATGATTTCCCAGTTTAATAATCCCAGACGAGAAATAACACAATCAGTTATCAACTTGCTCAGTCTTGCCAATTCCAGTTCTTGGTCTCAGATAGCAGAAGTATATTTATACTTTAGTATCAGAGAGTGAGAGAGAGAGAGAGAGAGAGAGAGAGAGAGAGAGAGAGAGAAGAAGAAGAAGGGAGGGAGGGAAGGAGGGAGGGAGGGAGGGGGAGGGAGAGAGAGAGAGAGAGAGAGCCAGCAGTTTAACTGTCACCTTGAGAACCTCAGGCCAGCTGGTAAAGTTTCTTAGACAGTATAGACAACCAGCAAAACTGTCGGGGGTGGGGAGGGTGATGACACAGACTCTATGTTGCCATGACAATGTTTAGCTCATTTTCAGAAAACAAAGTCGTGGGTGGCCCAGGCAATTCTTTGTCCAGGAAACCACTGAAGCCATAGACCTCACATGTTAGCATTAGAAGCCAAGCCCAACCATGATCATGATGCATAGCTCACTCATGGAAAGTGATATAGTGTCACTGATCAGAAGCCCCAGCTAGCAAAATCCAAAGAAACACGTTAAAACACACACACATACACACCACACACACACACACACACACACACACACACACACACACACTCACTCACACACCTACTATTTGAGAAAGAAAGATATTCAGGCAGAGCTGAAGATGTGTTGGGGTGGAGGAGAATGTTTTAATTACTGTTCCTAGTTCCAGTTGAAATAAAGACCTACCCTCCTACCAATCCACCTCTGTTTCTCTTCTCCTCTTTCCCTTTATCCCTTTTTGGGGGATTTTAAGAAGGGCTGGGGATTTATCCATGACATCTGGAAAAATGTTCAGAGTTTTCCAGATGTGCATTCCTTTTGGCCACATGGCTCAGGGAGACTGTGAGCATTATTACTCTGTAGGTGAGCACACTACTATTTTGTAGGTTATTGGTTCCTGCTGGACAGTCTCCTCTCCAGCACTTGGCAGGCATTCTATGCTCTCCCTGTGCTGGCTCTGTCTATGCTTGGCTATATATTGCTTTGGCAGAACATGCTGAATTTTACCTCATGACTTGGAGAGAGAGTCTGGATTTTTGCTCTGTACTGGACATATTGGTATGATTTATAGAACACAAACAAGATGAACTCAGGAAGCCCCCAAAATGTATAAATTAGGAAAAATAAAGGGATTTGCAAAATATGGCCCCAACTTCTGTGGTGGTAAGATATATACTGAAGTATGTAAATAAAAAGACAACTATTGAAACATTAGAGGCAAAAAGTTAATTTTTAAAAAGATAAAATGGCAACTTGTTAATCTGAAATACATATTCTCTAATTCTTTAAGTCCATTAAATTTTCAAGTGTGTGTGTGCGTGTGTGTGTGTGTGTGTGTGTGTGTGTGTGTGTGTGCTCACACATTCATTTTCCTGGTCTTCGCTATGACTGCTCTTTGTAAATGAGGTATCTAAAAGGTTAAGATTCTATAATGAGGATGAGGTTTATCATAATTAGATTTTATCTCATCTGTCACTTACAGTTTCTCCTTCCACCAAAGTACTATTGAGTGATAGAAAAGGAAACCTCCATACCTTTCACACAACACAACTCCCTGTCTAGGGTGCTGACCCTCTCTCACACTTTAATGAGTGTGGTACTTTCGGGATTCTCTCTCTTCTCTCTCTCTCTCTCTCTCTCTCTCTCTCTCTCTCTCTCTCTCTCTCTCTCTTTCTCTCTCTCCTTTCCTTCCTTTCCTTCATCTCCTATAGAGCTATAAATTCTGCAAAACCAAACCAAGACTAAAGGAATCCTTTGCTGCATTCTCAGCTCTCCTGTAAATACTGCTCACTAGAGATTGAGAAAAGGAGCCAAATTAGGAAATCCAGCAAGTAGAAAGCGCTTGGAATGTTCTGGAAGACATTCCCCACCCCCAGGGAAGAACAGAATAGCAAACAGACATTAACATTAAAAATCTACCCACTTTGCTGTCCATGCATCATCTGTTCTTAGTAGGTATTACAAATGCATTTTTACTGAGTCTGCACTTGGCCATGATGGCCCAAAATGTCCCTGAGGCCTGTCACACCACATCAGGAGTGAGGAGAATATAACAAAAAGAATGATGACCAAAACACTTTTCTTCATATATCAGGCTTATTTGTCAAGGGTTCTGAGAGTCTCTCTGAAGCAGTTCTCCTTTCTATGAATCTCTGCCTCTGTCTCCACCCCTATCTCTAGCTGCCTATGGCACATGTTTCTGTGCCTTTTCCAGTGGCTGCTCTGTTTCTGGAGATAGTGGATGTCTGAAAGAGTTCTAATATATGACCAAAGCTCCACCCCAAAGCCACTATGCATCACACAAGCTAGCACTTGGATAATAGAAATATTGAGCCTCAGGTGACTGAGAACACTTACTGTTGGTTGCATAATGTATGGCAGATGAGGCGTCCATGAAGTACTCTGGACCTATGCATCAAACAGCATTCATTAGGACAAGGCAATCACAGAGGGAACTCGGTTCTTGTTGGCATTGCACTGTGTCTTAGGACATAGTGAAGACAAGAATTCTTGGCTCTGATTAACTTAGCAATTCCCCATCTAGGTGGCTGGCTGCAATGCCCACGTAGGCCACGCTGTGTGTGTGCGTACATTTGTAAATGTGCATGTAGAGCCAAAGGACAACCTCAGGTGTAATTCATAAAGAAGAATTTACCTTGTATTTTTGAGGCAGGGTCTCTCACTTGCTTGGGAACTTGCCAAGTAGGCTAAACTGCCTGGCCAGTGAGCACCATGATCTGCTTGTCTCTGCTTCCTTAGCTGGGATTACAAATTTGTACTACTGCATCTGCTTTTTCTGTGGGTCTGGGGGATTCTAAGTATTTTGCTGACTGATCTACTTACCCATCTCCCATAGCTGAACCCTAAAACCTTATTTTGAAGTCAGAGATGAAGACTAAATTTATAAAAAGCCCCAGAGACTAATTGTAGTTCAGCTCCCAGGGACATCCAGGGAGACACTAAAGAACCAGAGGTTGACTGCTAAGGCTCACATTTGTTCCTTTACCAACTGCAGCTTCACACACTCAGGTGACCTCATCTTAGCGCTAGCCAAGCAGCAGAGGTAGTGTCAGAAGGAAATAAAACAGAAAGTGTGGAGGAATGTTTTACATTGAAGACAACTTAAACACGTTTGTGATATTATTCTTTCTCATGATAATTGGTACTGTAGATAAAACTGTGTATGTCAGCCACCAGCTCTTCAAAAATGAGTCATGTCGCTTGAGTGGGAAAGTTTGATGTGAGTGGATCATCACATAGAAAGCCAAGAAGATTTTATTTTGTAATATATTCTCACCCCCAAATTTGCCAATATACCTTAGATTTGTTCTTAAAGTAAGAATTAACAATGCAGGAAATCGCTGGAATCTTTGTTTGGAAGAAGATAATAACTTTTCTGTGGATATTTTATTCATATCACCTAAATATTCCATGCTGTAGCCCAGTGGGTGGTCTTGACTCCAGTAGAGGCCAAGATTAGAAAAAAGACAAAATACACACACACACACACACACACACACCCCTAAAAGAACAAAACTGAAACACACCTGCACATAACCTCATGCATCCCAAGAGACGGCAATTAAGAAGTCAGCCACTCTGGAAACACCTCATGCAATTTAAACAAAAATCTACCCCATTGGTGTGGGATCTTGTTTCAAGAGTTTGAGTGTAGAAAAGGACGGGTGTGCTTTGAGGGGACTCTGTGGTTAAGGGAAAATGCATATAAACTTCAATTTGATACTCTGACAGATGGGACATCCTGGAAAATGTATGGAGTGACTGAGCCAGAGAAATGCCACTGGGTTAGTAGCAATAGGCAACATTAGCTTCCTGCCCACTCTGAAACACCCACCCACGTGCATCTTGCCTGCTACAAAGAAATCACAGATCCACACACTTATGCTTTGCATTCTCGCTCTGTTCACATTCTCTCCATATGCAGCATTTACAGGCACTTTTTTTTTTTTTGATGAGAACTAGAAGAGTGATGAGCAGCAACAGGTACAGAACAGAGTGACTGGCATGGCTGGGAGGGAGTTTACAAGAGCAAACTAAAGAGTGGCTGCTGCAGGAGGCATGGGACTACTTCAATGTACCTTTGGGCGTGGAACTATTGGCTAGAACACCTGCTTTAGGACACAGAGAGTCTCAGATGCCCCAAATTTCCACACATGGAACCAGAAGAAATGAAGTAAAAAGCAGGAAGAAGAAATGTGTTCTATCACTGATTATTTTTTCTATTGGCAGGTCCCATCTAACATCCAACAGAGTACTTTGGCCAGGGCAACTGTGACAGAAAAAAAAAATGAGATGACAATGGCACCTCACCCTCAAGTAAGGGATCTCTCTGAAGGTGCTATTAGAGAAAACCCTCTGTGGAATGTGAGCAAGAAAACAGCAGACAACAGGCACAAACTTTTCCCATCATGGACGGAGCTGCGTTGATACAGGCAGGAAGAGTGCAAAGCATGTGAGATTTGGTTATTTAGTGAACTGATGCAAATAAACCCTGGGAAGCCGGGAGACCAGGAAGCCTATGCCTAAGCTAACAACTGGAACATTATCATATTAAGGGATGGCTACAATATGAGCCACAAGTTTTTCTTTTCATTCTACCATGCCCTCTTGGGCTCTCAGTAGTACATTCCTGGCAAGAAAGATCTCCAGTAAGGTGCTGGTGAACAGACGTACCTGGTATGTGGAGACAGGGGAGGCAGCAATGAATGGCGTGATAGATGTCTGTGGGATCATGCGGTTGGTTGCGAGACTGTACGGTGAAGAATAAAATCTGTGAACAGAAAACAACAAGAAAGATTCATGAAGCTGCTACTTGCCTGGCCTGGAATCCAGCTCTTCCAAGCACAGGGGGAAAGAGAGATCCAATCTTCTTTTTCCATCATCTGGAAGGTTTGCAACTTTCAATTCCTCTAAGAGGGGCAAATCAGCAGAACACAGAGACAATTTTTAAGTCATCTTACAAAATTAACTGTGAACACAACAGTCTTGATAACTAAAGGCAGAGAGAAGCATCAGGCCTTACACAAGGCAGTGGTGTCCAAGAGTCCTCCAGGAGAGCAGCAGGTAAAGTGTGCTCAGCTTCATGAGGATGGCCGGGGATTGCCCACAGCAATTGCATCTGTTCAGGAAGTAAGAATTCACCCCTAGAAGGTTCTAGAGATGTGTGCTAGTATCCATAGTGTATACAGAGAATATTTTCTCCATGGAAAGAGAAGGAAGAGAATGACTTGCATCTGGATTGGCCTCTGAAGAAGCAATTACAGCAAAAGGGCATAACCAAGGGTAGGTCCTTGGTTAGACAGGACTTGTAATTTAAGTTAAAAACAGAAACATAAGCACCCATTCTTTCCCCCCACCCCACACAAGAGGATGAATGACTTAGTTTCTGAATGCAGGGTGGTAGCATTCAGAAGCCAGGAAGGGGGCACTCTTCCAGAAAGCAAATTGTGTCCTTGATTTAGTACTTCAATCCTTTGGAATTTGTGAGATGATCAATCACAGTGAAGACAATGACTTGCTGTGGAAGCCCCTACTGAAAAGTACAGCATATTTCTTAACTATTTGTCTGTTAGAATGTTAGTTCTATGTACATTGAACTAAGTGCACAGGAGGGAGCTTGAAACATTGTAGTAATATAGTAACTGTTGATTGACAAAATGAATGAACACAAAGCCAATGCCAGAATCTTTGGATGGAAGATGAGTCCATGAAGTAGACAGAATGCTAGAGATGAGAGGCCAGAGAAGGGAAACCAAATACCGCATCTTGATAAATGTCCAAGGGAAGAGCAAGCAATGCTTGCTTTCTAAGAATGAAGAGCATTCATATCTAGACACTTAATCCCTTTCTGTGAAAGATGTAGTTAGCTTTTAATAATCTCTTTTAGGTCTTTTACAAATATTGTTTATGAGGCAGGGGCAGAAAGACTTCCCCTAGGTTGCTAAGCACATGATAGGTACCCAGGACCACTCAACCAAGTATCCCTCTCATGCTCCATACAGTGATGTGGCACAAGCCTGCTCACTCTCAGGCTCTTAAGCTGGCAGATGAAACACATGATGCATTTTAGTAAGGATGGTCTAGTTTGTAAAATGTTCCAATTGAAGTATTAAAAATGAAAGCAATAAAAACTGGATTGACAGAGTGCAAAGAGATTCAGTGGGGAATGCAGAAAACAGAAATATAAGGAAACCAACCAAGTAAACCGACACTTACAAGAGGAGCCTGTGGGGGAAATTTTAATGTGTTTTCTCTCTATCTGCCCTAATCCCATCAATCAAACAAGAATGATATTTCATATATCCCAGCGTGTTCTGAAACTGCCATTCAAGTCAGAGTCACTGAGAGCAGACAACATACTGGGAAGAGTGTCCACTGCACTATATAATCTCCTAATTGTGTGATCCAGTTGTTTGTGCACAAACTCAAAAAGGAACAGAAGCACATGAACATTCTGAAACCCCCAGTTTAGGCCATGTCAAGTGAGACTGCTATGGTACCAGGGCTCAGGAGGGCTGCTCCGAAAGGAGAAATATTGACTCCAAGAGAAAAAACTGCAGTGTGTTTGAGCCCCCATCATATCCACACCATGTTTTACAAACTCAGGCTGGGGAGATAGTTCAGTCACAAAGGGCAAACATGAGATATACGTCTAATTCCTAGAATGCACTTAAGGAAAGCCAGGTATAGTAGTGTGCCATTGGATTCCCGGTGCTGGGGAAGCAGAGACAGGTGTACGGCTAAGGTAGGTGCCTAAGGCTCACTGAACAGCCAGACTAGCCTACTTGGGGAGATTCTGGCAAGCAGGAGACTCTGTGTCAAAGACTATGGTAAGTATCTTCTGGGGAATGATATCTGCGGTTAAATTCTGGCCTAAACATGAATGTATATGCACATGCTTGTGAACGCATGTACACACATACATCATATACACACATACACACGTGCACATATATATATATCATACCACATAGAAACATATTGTAAACATACAGTCACACACACACACATGCACATGAGTACATGTACACAAACACACACAACCCCAAGTACACTTGCCCCTGCATACACATGCATATACAAAACACAAACAAAACCCAGACCTGACACATAAGCATCTATTTAAACAAACCCAAATGAATACTTCAAGTAGAGATGTTATCTAATGAAGAACAGGTAATAGATAATCAACCCATCTTGTAGTCATCACAACAAAGTTAGAGGCATTTCATGCATGTGCCTTTGTGATTGTTATCAGTTATTGGTGAGTGATGTTACAAGATAGTGAGGATGGATGCCTGGGCAAACTTTTCAACCCAAAATACTCTCTAACGAAAATTTTTTTAAAAGTTTAGTGATTTTTCAGATTTATTATTTATTTTATGTGCATAACTATTTGTGAACATTAATGTATGTGCACCATAATTGTGTGGTGACTGAGAGTCCAGCAGAAGCCCCAGATCTTGTAACTGGAGTTACAGATGGTTTCGAGCAGTATATATATATGCATGTATATAAGCACATACACACATACATATATACATACATACATACTTAGGACCATTATGTTACATGAAAGCCTTTTTTATATAACTAACTGAGCCTGAGACAGTTCCTTCTTCCTCTGATATGTCTAAAGACAAGATGCTACTGACATCTGGGAAGTTTTGGAGTCCTACAAACCATTCTGCACTGCACAGGGGGAAATTCTACCCACAATTCATCTGGTTTGACATGTTAATAGTGCTGACACCAATAACCCTGGTGTGAGCATAGGGGTGAGGTTTCACATGAACTAAACACCAAATAATGAAGGACTATGAGAAAACTAATTAGAATCTACAACACTCTACGATGCCCACTGAAAATTTGTCTATCTTAGTGTCCAGTGTACATTTAGGTAGGTGCGTGACTCATGTGTGACTCATGGAGGACACCCTCAGACATTGGTCCTCACTTTCCACTTTCATTCTGAGACAAGGTCTCTCATTTCATTGCTGCCTATGCCAGGATAGTCCATACCTGAACCTCAGGGACTCTCTTGTCTCCACTTGCATTTTCCTCTAAGCATGCTGAATTACATACACCCTAGAACATTCAGTTCATGTGGGCTGTGATGACCCAAACATAGGACCTCACTG